>BJCO01744666.1:0-16225 GCA_018326465.1 Flaveria floridana | reverse complement strand
TTATGTTGAAGGTCTCACCTTGGAAGGGTATCATTTGCTTCCGAAAGCGGGGCAAGTTGAGCCCGAGATATATAGGCCCTTTCCGAATCATTGCTCGAGTAGGAGAGGTGGCCTATAGATTGGAGTTACCAGATAAGTTAAGTGGAATCCACTCGACATTCCACGTATCTCATCTAAGGAAGTGTTTGGCAGATGAAGATATGATTGTTCCACTGGAGGATATCAAAGTAGACGAACGGCTCAATTATGTGGAGCAACCAGTGGCAATCATCGATCGAAAAGAGAAGAGGCTGAGAAATAAAGTGGTTCCTCTTCTCTTTACAGTGGAAGCACCGGAAGGGATCCAAGTCAACGTGGGAGACTGAAGAAGAAATAAGACATCATTACCCACGTTTGTTCGAGGAATAACAGGTTTCGGGGACGAAACCTATATAAAGGGGTGGAATCATTACCCACGTTTGTTCGAGGAATAACAGGTTTCGGTGACGAAACCTATATAAGGGGGTGGACTTGTAACACTCGGATATTTTCCTTGAAGCCGGCGAAGGAAGAAAAAGAAATAAAGTCCAAAGTCGGGGGACCAAACTCGCGAATGTGAGAAAGTTGGGTAAGTGGAGGTATTTAAAGGGAGAGGGCAACCCTTACCCTCTCCCCACACCCATATTTCAGCCAAGAAGAGAGAAAGAAGAGAGAAAATGAAGAAAAGAGAGAAGAAAGCTTGGTTCGAGTGAGTTCGGGCTTGGAAATCGTCGTGTAGCGGGTCTAAGCGAAACTCTTCTTCTTGGAGTAGTTTGTGTGAGTTCTAGGACCCCTATTTTACTCGTTTTCAACTGATTTGGGGCTGGAACACATAGTAAACCCGTTTTTGTATGTGTGTGTGTTTGACCCATTTGGATGTGTTTGCATGTGATGCATTGGAGTTTGTTTCCGGGCTTGTGTGTGTTTGAATGGTGTTGTAGTATGCATTCCTAAGGTTTAGGATGGTTGATTTGGACTTAGAATGGGTTTGGATGAGTTTGGAGGTCGAAAATGGCAGATTGGGTTTGGGATGAACTGCATTCTGCATCAGCTAGGGCTAGGCAACTGACTGGAGTCCATATGACCGATTGAAGTGCGATTGGAGTTCATTCGCACGACTGAGGTTCAATCGCACGACTGGAGGGCTAGTCGCATGGGGAGTCATGCCACTAAGAGCCTATTCGCATAAGTACTCATCCGCATAAGGTCCATTCGTATAGTGTCCATCCGCATGAGGTCCATTCGCACGACTGGGGTGTTCATCTGCATTGATGTTCATCCGTATAAGGTCCATTCGCATAGTGTCCATCCGCATGAGGTCCATTCGCATGATTGGGTGTTCATCCGCATTGATGTTCATCTGCATGGGTCCATTCTCATGATGTTTAGTCGCCTGGAGGCCATGCGACTGAAGGGTGCCCATACGCCCAAATAGGTCTGGTTAACCCGAGGAAAAGCGTAGTTTAATTTCTGACTTTCGGGGGAAAGTGCAGATGTAAGTTTTGACGTGGAAGTTCCCGTAAGTTCAAATAAGATGATTGTTGGGGTCTTAGAGGGTATGCTAGGCATGATGATGTTGCATGTGTATGCGTGATGTATGTTATGTATGTATGATGATGCCCTGTATGATGCTGCTACTGTGTATGCTGATGTTCCTTGTTATGATGTACGTTTATCTTTCCTGTGGCTTTACGTGTAATGTTAATGAATGAAACGAAAGTATTATGTAACGTAAAGTGAAAGATAATGAAAGAGGAACATGATGAATGAATGCATGCATTAATAATGAATGAGAGTAAGAAAGGCTTGCAAGCAAATGTATGAGGTGAGCGACCTTGTTGTCTCAACAGACTCGAAATGGAATCCTTGTCATTCGACCTCAGTAATCATGACTGTGTACCACAAAGAGGGTAAAGCTTGACACTGATTTGAATCAAGAAAGACAATGAATTTACGTGCTGCATATCCTAGGTACTGTGGCCAAGAGGTGCGGTGCACCGTTATAGAAGGTCTATGATAGGCCTAGGCCCCGTACCAGGAACAGAAGGGTATTGCGTATGGCAATGGTACACCTAAACTTTACCTTAGGTACTGTGGCCAAGAAGTGCGGTGCACCGTTATAGAAGGTCTATGATAGGCTTAGGTCCAGTACCATGAAACAGAAGGGTAAGGTTTATGGTTGATGGAAAGAAAAGAGGTAATGATGAAAGAGTAAGTATGACAAGAAAGTACGATGAATGAACGAGAGTTAAAGAATGAACGAATGAAAGTAATGAACGGATGAAATATAATAACACTGTACGAAACGGGATCCTTGTCACTCGACCTCAGTAATCATGGCTGCGTGCCATGAAGAGGGTAAAGTTTGACAGGATCAAGATAGAAGTAAAAGATAATGAATGATGAAGATAATAATGATATTATCTATATGTACGTATGATGTATGATTGCGTGAAAGTAAAGAAACGGTTTTAGTGAAAGTAAAGTATGTTTTATTAAAGCTAGAACTCACTCAGCAACGCTGACTTTTTATGTGTTTCCAGTTGGCAGGTAAAGTTGCTAAGGATGGCATGGGGCAGCTACTCGGTTCATTTTCGATGGCATTCTTTTGTATAATGTTTTTGCACTGTAATACGAACAAACGATGTCTTGTAATGAATGTTGTATTAACTTGCAAAAGCATTTATATAGAAATGAAATGTCATTTTTGAATGTTTCCGCTGCAATGTTTACTTAAGATAAACGAAAATGTATGCTTTATGCGCGATGATTTGACCAACTGTGAGGTGTCCGGGAACGAGGCCTTACATACAAGGCGTGCCTCTTTGTTAATGGCAATTCACAAGCTATCACGGTTGATTGTCATAACACCTTTAAACTTGCTATCAAACCCGCTACCATTCATGCGGTCTTATCATTAGCCATATAATGTTGGCCTGTATTAACATGATGTAAAAAGTACATTTTTACATGGGAATTTGGACAAAATAATTTATATACATCAAACTCCTAGATTTATTGATTCTTGGGCTTAATAAAGTTTACGTGTATCATGCTCGTTGCCTACACATCAACTTGATGTAAAGAATGTATTTACACATGGGAGTTTGGACGAGACAATTTATACACATCAACCTTCCGGCTTTATTAATGAAGAAACTTTTATCATGCTTATCGCCTTAAACAGTCTTTATATGGTTTAAAACAGACTCCACGTGCTTGGTACACCCATTTGAAACACTCTTTATATAACAAGGTTTTAAGAGCAACATATGTGATAACTCATTATTTGTCTATCATGACGAAGTTCTTGAGTGTTTCACTTTTACTTGTTTAATATTACATACGCAGGTAAACATATATGCTTATTTATGCATGCTCCACGATAGCTGCACTTTCAATTTATAAAACACGTTCTTTAGTACATTCAGTGGACCATTGATTTTGGTATTCAAATTACATTTTCTCCTTGTTACTCGCTCACGGTTTATTCCGAGGTAGATTGGGTCGAGGGCCCCAAAAGCTAAACGATCTACACTTGGCTATTGAGTTTTCTAGGGTGACAATCTTCTCTCTTGGTCCTCCAAACGACAACACATGGTTTCTCAGTTAAGTGCTGAGACCAAATACAAAGAGGTAGCTAATGTAATCAGCGAGGTAAGTTACCTTTGTAACATCCCACTTCGAAACATGACCAACAAACCAAACATGTGGAGATTGATATACATTTTTATGTGATCAAGTTCGTATAAAAACATTCAGGTTCAACATATTCATTCAGATTTTTAGTACGTTGACATTTCATGAAGTGTCTTCCTTGACATCTCTTCACTATTTTCAGAAACAATTTAAGTGTTTATTCCACTATCACTCTAATTGCGGGGGTGTAGTAGAGTGTAGGATATTTATTTATGATGTATTTGTTAGATAGTTCGAGAGGGTGTTTCTTATTTTAGATCTTTATATATAGGTAGATTGTATTATTTTTATTTAAGGAATGAGATACCCTAAACACTTTTATGGAGATCATCGCCTTCTAATGCCAAAAGCTCACTAACGTCAACCTGAAGGTTGATGCGTGAGTTTGGTGTATACATTTTCATTGAAGATTTCACATAGATTCAGTTTTAAATTTTTTTTCACTTATACTACACTATACATACAAAGACAAGTGTATCTGTCATGGGGTAATATAGTAATGATAAGAATCAAGTCTCAATCCGTGAACACACATTGGTCTACTCGACAATTTTTATAATTGACTATTATATTGGTTTTTATTTAGAGAAACTGATTAGTTTGTTTTAAGTTACCAATTTTTAATTTTTCAAAACAATAATATAATTGAAATAAAAAGTAAGCAATAGAGACTTTTAGTGATTCTTTCAATAAAGTAAGGCTATTATCATAATTTAGTTTTTACTTGAATAATGTTTATAAATGTGAGTCAACACGAAGTTATCATAAATCGACTCCATAGTAACAAGGAAAGTTGCAACTAGTGAATTTAAAGACAATCACCGAGCCCCTAGTAGGTAATAATTTTACACTCTTTTAATTTATGATTTATGAAAATATAAATTTATGTTGAAAGAGAGTTGATCAGATTCATTTGTAACATACTATTAATTTTAAAAAAGCATAATAATTACTCTAGATTTCTCAGATAACATAAAAAGAAACCCACAAATATTATAAAGTTAAAGTGATATGATTTCTAATAACTATATCTACTTCATTAGCCGCGTGTTATTATGAAGACCGGTTTCACGAATAAAAGTTAGCATATACATTTTTCAACATTGTATGACATTCACAATTAAAAATTATAAGTATATAACTCCTCATTCAAATATAGATACTACCTATTAAAAGGTTGACACAAGATTACCATAACATAAAATAAATATCACCATACCATTAGTTCATCATAAGTTACATAAGTTTTGTTTTACCAAATTACCATGATATTAAGATCTAAGAGTTAAACTTATAATGAGCTTGAACATTACAACAAAGGTAGAAGATTGTAATGAAATCATCGGTACATTAGAACAATCAATCGGAAATAATACTTTTTGTCTCTTCTAAACTAACAAACACGGGGGTGTGCTAAATTCAACATGGGGGTATGTGGAAGCTGGATGTGAGGATGTGCCTCCCTAAGCGCGACTCGTGTTTGGCTTCTAGAGCTTCATTTCTGTTTTCAATTTTTTTTTCTGTTTGAGCTCATTTGGTCCATCTTAGTCTGTTTCAAGCCTGAAAACACAATTTAAAAGAATTGGGTGCCAAATCATCATTTTTGTCAGAGTTTTGAAAATATTTAATGTACAAATGATATGATTAATATATATAATTTGGAGCACATCAAAGCCTTTAGCTATAGATATGTAAGTGAAGTTCATGTTTGAATTCAATGCGAGGATATATGCCTTTAAAAATAAAAATTTACTTGCAAGTAATTACCACATATCATATTTTGGCTTTTTGGAATAAATGCACTATTCACATATATTGGCATATTGATGGTGGTTACTCTTATCACATGATCGGGAACGTGTTTTTATTGCATGACCTCAAGGTCGTAAATGAAGGATATGTAACCTTTGCTGATGATGAAAAAGGTGGTAAGATTTCCGAACAATGTAATTTGCCCAATGGTAAGCTAACTTTTGAAAAGGCCATTTATGTTCTTGAGCTAAATTACAATATGTTGACTATCCATGGGTTTGTGATTAAAAAAAAAAAAAAAGCTTAGCTCACGTTAATGATTCTAAATGTCTATTTCTTAAACTACGATTTGCGTTCTTAGATGGCATGGTGTTGATGCGGGCTTCTTAAACAAACCATTCTTGCGTTATTAGTATGGGTGATATATCTTCGTCAATAGACATATCATGCATTTTATTAAAAGCAACTTAGTTTAAGGAATATTCTTAGCACATATGGCTTGGGCATGTCAATTTTAAATACATGAACAAATTAGTTAAACATAATTTGTTTAGAGGTTTACATATCAAAGAGTTTGTTCTAATTGAACAATGTATCGCATGCGTTAAGGGAAACTTCCCCACAAACCAAACATGGAAACCTCAATTTCTTATCCGTCCTTGGATTTTTTTGGTCGTGTCAATGTTAAAGAGGTCCTACTATCTAGTTGTTACCGATGACTTCTCAAGAATTCATAGATAAGCTTTCTTATTCAACAAGATTTAAAACCTTAATGATTTTACTTGGAATGCTCTCATTCGATTAATTATCCATTGCTAGTTGTATCATGTCTTGTGTTAAATAATTCTCCTAGGTAACTAGAAAATTTAAAAGATATACAATATTAAATCAATTCATATTTATAGATGGATGTTCATATTCTGAGTAGAACTTGATGAATGTTAAATCAGTTTCATAATTATAGGTGGATGGTCATCTAGAGTGGTGATTATGTGAATTCTTAAAAAAATCAATTTCAGAAAGGTTTTGGCACTGTAATTATGTAAAAAATTAGTTTTGACGTTGTAATTATGAAATTGAAAATCTTTGATACAATGATTGTGTGAAATGAATAAAAGTCATATTGATTATGTAGAGAGCAGTGTTTTGGGGACCGGATCGGACCGGTCGGTCCGACCGGGGATCGGTCTGGTGGCCGGTCCGGTCTTATATGGATCGTTTTTAAGTGGTCGAACCGGCCGGTTCGTCCCGAACCGCTAGTCGGACCGCGAAACCGGACCGGTTCGGACCGGTTTTGGTATTTTTTATCTTTTTTTATTTTTTTTATTTTTTTTATTTTATGGGTAAAACGGGTGTTAAACGATAAATTAGTACGTCGGATATACAAATATAGTTAAATTTTATATATAACTATAAAGTACATATATAAAACATATATAAATTACTTATATTTAATTACATATATAAATATAGTTAAATACGGTCCAACCGGTCCGACCGGTCCGACCACCAAACCAGTAAAACGTCCGACCGGTCCGACCATCAAACCAGTAAAACGTCCGACCGGTCCGACCACCAAACCAGTAAGGCGTCCAGTTCGAAATCCGATTCGGTTCTGAAAATATTGGTACGGAGAGTGTTTGTCACAACAAGTGTGGCAAAACATGCAAATGATATGTATTGAAAATCTATGCCTATCACATAGCCTATGCATTAAAGTAAAAAGGGACGTGATGCCAAAAAAGTTGGACCTGTACAGTGTACCATAAATAATGCGTGGATTTGTTTTTAGATCACTTTATGGTTTCAGCATGCTTTACATAGGAGATTTGTAATGACATAATATTTGAATGATTAAGATAACACTATAACGAGAGGTTGAGAGCGTCATATTTGTGAAGATTTTATTAAAATGTTTATGTTTTGAAAAACATTTATGCATGAATATATTTTAAAAAGTTTAAAACTTAAAAAATAATTGTACATCATAAGTTGACTCGTTGTAATATACATTTTAAGAAAGTTTGTCGCTTTTAGTAGCAAAAATAAATGAAAAAAGAGTCGATAACAACAACTAGGCTATCTGATAAAAAATGATGTTTGGCATTATTAAATTTTAATGTAACTAGAACAAAAACTCAAATGTAAGACTTAATTTTATTAACATAGACTTCCATTGTGATGTAAAAATTTGTTGTAAGTGTAAGATGTGTAAATATGAGGCGTTAGAATATGTGTGTGATATAATATGATGCAGTTAAAGAGTAGTTTATTTATTATACTAAATTTTTCTGTTTTAATTAAGGGAAAACTTCATAGAATAGCAAGCAAGTTTTAACAGCGTTCAAATTAGGTCACTCATATTTTTATTTGTTATAATCAGCTCACTAAAGTTTTAAAAGTGTTTCAATTGGATCATTAATACTTTTATTTGTTTCAATCATGTCATTAAAATTTTAGGAGTGTTATAATCAGGTCACTTATATTTTTTAAATTGTTTTAAATAATTCACAAATTTTTTTAATTAATTCAGTTTTTTATAAATATTGTTAATTTTTTTAAAAAACTTTAATTTTTTTTAAATTTTTTATAACTTATGAATGACTTAATTAGAACAATCCTAAAACTTTAGTGATCTAATTGGGACAAAAGTGTTATGAGTGACTTGATTGAAACAAAAAAATTTATGAGTGATCTAATTAGAACAATTATAAAACTTGATTACTATTTTATAAAGTTACCCATTTAATTAATGTTAAGTTATGTCCCAAAAGTTGTTTGGACTTTCTAAAATCAGCTAGGTTTTATTCTGATTAGTGGTAGTTTATGTGGTCTTAAACGTATTTTGATGTTAAAATAATTGTTTTTGTTTTTTAATTTTTCAAATGAAAATAAACCTGTAGGCTGCAGAAATCCTTTTGGATCAAAATTACAATTACAATTTAATAAAAACAGAAAAAATAAAACGACAAAGAAAATCAAAGAAAGCTTGGGGCACAATAAACGTCGGGACGGAGTATAATATCATCACCGCGCTCTAATCTATTCAGCTCGCCTGTTGCTTCATTCTTCACTTCATTTCAATCCGACGTTGTTTCTTCCCCATCCCTTTAAGGTCACTTCTTAATCCCCTCTCTACATCTTATACATTCATCAATCGATTGCATGTTGTGTACAGTATGTTTGTTGATCATCAAGCTTGCAAGATTTAGTTCTAACGATATGTGTTCTCGAAGCTCCAACCATGATTAGATTATTAGGTTAATGCGATACTTTGATTTGGACTCCATCGTCTCTTTCTCTCTCTCTCTCTCTAGGCTTTTTCGATGTTTCTGAAACTTGAATAAAAACCCTAATTTTTAAACCTGTTTGGTGGATTACTGGATTTGTAAATATTATATTGTTGGTTTTCTTATTTAGTATTGTGGTTTTCGTGTCATTTGGTTTAAGATTATTTGGAATATATAATCGGGATTTCGGGTAGGATGTCATTTAAACTTTAAGGACAAATTAATCCATCTTTATATTAGTTTTCACTTTTCTTGGATTTTCATTTCTTGCAAGATTTCTCTTATCTGATTAGGCAATGAAACTTTATGAATAAGCGCCAAAGTAGTTGTAATTTTCCAGTTGTAGGAGTTTACTTCTGAACCTAAATAATTCTGGCATTACAAGATTCTTGGATTGATGACGATATTTGGGGTCTATTTGCTTCTAAAATGTCTAAGAAAGATTTTATAACGTCTGGTGCATGAGTTGCCGTTCAGAGAGCTGTGGCTCCTTGAAATTTATTTATGTATGCTAAAATGTAACAACAAAATGATGAAATCTAAAATGATTTAGTAGTTATTTTGGGACATGTTCAATATTGGTATTTTCTCTACATCTTCCTGCTAAACTTGTGCAATTGTGCTTTGAAGTTCAAACAACTATGCAAGTTTGCATATTAGACATATTCATGAGGTTCCATTAAATGATTGAAAATATAGAAGTATTCGTATATGTAAAAATGTTTTTAGAAACTTAATGTAGAAAGAAGGTCTTTCATAGAAAATGGAGCCTAGGATGCGGGTTTCATATGTGAATCAATAAAATTCAGTGAACATTTGAGCTCCCAATTCCAAACAACGAATTTGTTGAAGCTAGTTACAGACAAGGCTGAAGTTATTTTTTGCAGCTCTTGATAAAGATGATGACTGAAGAGTGGTGTCATTTCCACTTGGGCTATTATTAGTTTTAAGTTTTATGATTCAGTATCGGTTGTGGGTGGTTGACTGATGTGGGTGGTTGACTGATGTGTATGGAACGTTTATACTAGATCAGTTTTATTGCATGATTGAGTTTTTGATTTTTGAGTCATGTGGCTTCCTTGTGACTGAGGGTTGCCCATATCTTGTTAGACATTTTGAGTTCAAGGATATCAAACATTTGCTTCTATAAATCATAAGCCCGAGTGAATATCTTCCAAGTCTGGTGATTCTTTGTACTAATACATGTGAAGATTGCCAACCTAAAGAGCTTCCAGCCAAAAGAATTTGTCATCTTTTGAATTGAAAATCTTATAACATAGGCTCGTCAATTGATATTCTTAAAGCTTTAGGTGACAAGTTTGGTCCATATACCTATGAATGGCTTAGTTTTTGTTTAATTCTCACGGCTCAAGTTAAACAAGGGACTTCCAAGGGTATTATTGATGTACAACCTTCTCAATAATTCTTTTCAAAAACATATTGTTATTGGAATAATGTGGTTTTCGTAATTCATATTGGACATATTAAGAGCATGTTGGGCACACAACTTTCAGGAGCTTTTGCTTTTCAAGAACTAAGCTCCTTAGAAAACCTTTCTTGGATAACAAAAATTTCGCTACAGCTCATAGCTATAATCTTGGAGGGGAAAAAAAACTCTGGAAATATAATTTACCTAAAATAGCATTCAAAAATAAGCTTGGAGCTTTTAGAGACAAAAAATCACCCATATACCTTTCCCCAGCATTCTCGTACCTCATGAATACATAGTATCTCTTTTTAGGTCATTTTACGCAGTTCAGCTACAGCTCATTGCTGTAAGCTCTAGCTTACAGCTCCAACTAGCAGCAGCAGCAGCTATAATTAAGTTTGCCGAAACCCTAATTGTTTATACAGAAACCAACATCATGAAGAAAAAAAGTGTTTCAGGTCAACACAACCTGTACAAAAAGGTTGACCACTTGACCTATCAGGGAACTTGCCCATTTGGCCACTTCTAGTTGAAGCCCCCAATATTATGTTTGAACAAGCCTCTTTCTTAATTATCTGCATGCTGAATGGTCACATTTTGTTAAGCTTTTGCGTTGTTTCTTTTTTTTTTGTTGCTAAAATATTGCTGCGCTCTGTTTGTGTATCCTAAACAACAGATGTCGAGAAGGTATGACAGCCGAACAACCATCTTCTCCCCAGAAGGCCGTCTCTACCAAGTCGAATATGCCATGGAAGCCATTGGAAATGCAGGTTCTGCCATTGGAATTCTCTCAAAAGACGGTGTAGTTTTAGTAGGTGAAAAGAAAGTCACGTCAAAGCTCCTTCAAACCTCAACCTCAACTGAAAAAATGTACAAAATCGACGATCATGTAGCCTGTGCTGTAGCTGGCATAATGTCAGATGCCAACATCCTCATCAATACGGCTCGTGTTCAAGCCCAGCGCTACACTTTCTCTTACCAGGAACCCATGCCTGTTGAACAACTGGTCCAGTCCCTTTGTGACACCAAACAAGGCTACACACAGTTTGGCGGGCTCCGACCTTTCGGTGTCTCATTTTTATTCGCTGGTTGGGATAAAAACTATGGGTTCCAGCTTTACATGAGTGACCCGAGTGGAAACTATGGTGGCTGGAAGGCGGCAGCGGTTGGCGCTAATAATCAAGCTGCTCAGTCGATGCTGAAACAGGATTATAAGGATGATATTAGTAGGGAAGAGGCGATTCAGTTGGCTCTAAAGGTTCTTAGCAAGACAATGGATAGTACTAGCCTTACATCTGAAAAACTTGAACTGGCTGAAATCTTTTTATCTTCTGGGAAGGTTAAGTATCAGGTTTGCACACCTGATACTCTGAGCAAAATGTTGGTCAAATATGGTGTGACCCAGCCTCCTGCAGAAGCCTAAGTGATTTGGAATATGGTTCTAGTTTCTGATTTGTTGGTTGACTTATTTGGATAATGGTTAACTTTATATGTTTGGTCTTTGGTGGCAAACACATATGTTTAAGTTATTGATTCGAAGTTTCAAAGGCATCTACTTGCCGAGTGTGTTTACAAACCTTCGTTAAACTAAAGCAATTCAGTAAGTTTGGTTATTTACAATTTGATTTACATGATATGGTTTGGTTTTGATGGTTTAACAACCAGCCCTTTCAACCATTATTCCAGTTGCCTGCGAGAATTACATATATCCCCCTATAAATTTTATCAATTACATATATGCCTAACTTAAAATTTTAATTACATATATATCTCCTTGTAAAACTTAGCTAATTACATATATACCCAAATTAAAAGTTTAATTACATATATCCCCTTTTAAAAATAGTTAATTACATATATACTCAAACTAAAAGTTTAATTACATATATCCGTTTTATTAAACATAAATATTACATATTTACCCATTTTATTACTTATATTAAAAATAACTTATATAATTAGTATTTTACTCTTATTTTTATTAAGCTATAAAATTATGTTTTTACTTCTTTACTTGCTTTTCGAGTTCTAATTATTTAATAATATTTCTATATTAACGTTTTTTATGTTCTTTTTCTCTTTTTTACCATTTTATGTTATTTTTTTTCGGTTAGCTGTATAAGACAGTTTTAGTCTCATTATGCAATATAAAAATATGTGTTCAGATCATGTCGCATAACGATACTAGAAGCGTATCGTACAAGAATCAGAAAAAATTAAACTCAAAAGATAAAAAAAACAAAAAAACAAAAAAAAGCGTTAGTATAGAAATATTAATAAATAGTCAAAACTTGAAAAGTTAGTAAAAAGGAAATACATAATTTCATAGTTTAACAAATAAAATACTAATTACATAAGCTATTTTTAATAAAAATAACCAAATGAATAAATATGTAATATTTATATCTAATAAAATGAATATACGTTATTAAACTTTTAGTTTAGGTATATATGTAATTAACTAAGTTTTAGAAGAGTTTATATGTAATTAAATTTTTAATTAGGGTATATATGTAATTAACTAATAGTTACAAGGAGATATATGTAATTAAAATTTTAAGTTGGGTATATATATAAATGATGAAGTTTATATGGGGAAATATGTAATCCTCCATTTATTATTTACTAGTTTAGAATCGATGAATACATAGGTTGAATAAACCTATAAAATTAATAGTTATTTATTAATATTTAAAAGTTAAAAAAATAAATTTTTGAGGTAAAATATTATTAAAATTATGTATAATAGTAAACTTAGGTAATAAACAATAATACTATTTTTTTAAACTCTTATTTTTAGAAAACTTTTGTTTAAAAAATTATTCTTTTAAACACTTGAAATTTTTTTAAAAACTACTTTGCTTAGACAATGTCAATTTTTTAAAAGTCCATTGCATTAAAACTTTATATTTTATAAAATTTGTTTTAAAAAAGTTACTTTTATAATAAACAGTAACATGTTTAAATTATAAAAAAAATTGTTTCATAGTTTGGAAAGTATATAAATGATATGATTAGCATTTAATATATTATTAAATGGTTAACTTTTATTCTTGTAATAACACATGAATAATGTTTGGGTGAAACCTAAGTCGAGGTAGGGTGTTCAAATTCGAATAGTGAATTTCACTGTTTGAATTCTAATTTGAAATTTCAAATATTTAAATTCAAAATTTTTTATTATTTAATAAATTTTATAAAAATATTTTAATTTTTATTGAAATTTTTTTTAGACATCCGAATTTTTTAATTAAAATATACAAAATATCTGAAAACATCTGAAGTATTTTTTTAACATTTAATATTTTTTAATTTTTATAAAAATATTTTGGATATAATAAATATCCGAAAATTATCAAAATCACCATCCCAATCCGAATCTGATATTTTGGATATCCAAATTTTGGACTTTCGAATATTTCAGATTCGAATATTTTTGAACACTCCTAAGTGGAAGGGATAGAAAAGTGCAATGTAGCACATAAACATCTTGTTTTATTAAAGTAGACTAGTTTAGAAAACACGTGTAATACACGGTTTGAAAAATCTTAAATTAATTGTTATTTATTAGTAAATTTAAAAATAAAAAAATTAGTTTTTTGATGTAAAATATTATTAAAATTACGTATAATAATTAATTTAGGTAAAAAACAATAATAATATATTTTTAAACTTTTATTTTTTAAAAACTTTTGCTTTAGAAAATTATTTTTTAAACAATATCGATTCTTATAAGAGTACTTTGCATTAAAAACTTCATATTTCATAAAATTTGTTTTTAAAAAAATAATTTTTATAATAAAAAGAAACATGATTATCAAAAAATTTGTTTCTTAATTTAAAAAGTATAAATAATATAATTAACATTTAATGCATTAAGAAATGTTTAACTTTTATTTTAATAATGACACATGTACAATATATAGATGATGACTAGGTGTAGGGGGTAGAAAAATATCATATGCCAGATAGAGATTTTGTTTTATTAGATTAGATTAGATTATTTTTATTTATTATTTCATATATAGTTTGGCCTTTATCATTATAAAAAGATTCAAATACAAAATGTATTTTTACTATAAAATATGAGAAAATACAATGAGTCAAAAAAATTACAAAAAAATATATCTCACTATCTAAATCGAATTTCAAAAAAGTAATTCCGAACTTTGTTCCCCAAGCCGTACTCACTAAGAAAAAAAAATAAACGAAAAATAAAAAAATAAAAAAATTAACGTTTTTTTATTGTGTCATTATGAAAGACATAATGACGTCATTGTGTCATTATGAAAGACACAATGACGTTATTGTGTTATAAAAACACAATGAAATTTTGTTTTATTTTTTTTTTCTGAAAGAGGACGACGAGAGGAACATCGACTCCGAAGTACTTTTTTAAAATTCGATTTATATTGTGAGATATAATTTTTTTTGTGTCTTTTTTAGTCTCATTATATCTTCTTACACTTTGTAACAAAAATACATTTTATAGAATGACCCCACCCTTATCATTTATCATTTCATTTTTGAACTATTTAGTTACATATATAATTAGTATTCATGAACTCTAGTAATCATCCTATAATTCTTTAGGGAAACTTTATTAAAGGTAAAAAATTGGTTAAACCATTACTTAACCGTAAAACCACTAAAATTGACTGGTCCGTGACCTGTTTGTGTTCACAATCAAACTTAACCATTACTTGATTTTTCAACCATATGCTGTCTAAATTGATCATTGCAAGCAAGAATTACTGTAAAAGGCTCCCTCTAATTCAAAGCGATTAGTACAAAGGACAAGGATTTAAACTGAATTAATAAGAGCATCAACTATTGGCCTTCCATACAACACCATCACTGATTCACCTCTAAATAAGCACTACTAAATAGTCAATACTGTATCAATCAGTCGAATGGTCAGAAGTCAACCATTCTCGAGTTGCCACCAGGTCCGGCAACACTGTAGCACCCGATTTCTTCCAATCCTCGGCATCAGGAGTTTTGAACCTGTCCAGCAATAATGCATGCATGCCGATACTCTTAGCTGGTATGTAGTCTTTACGCATGCTATCCCCAATGTGCAGAGCTTCTTCGGGTGCAATATTTCCAGCTCTCTCTAAAGCAATCTTGTAGATTTTGGGGTCGGGCTTTTCCACACCTTCCAGGCCCGAGAAAACACCAAAATCCCACTCAGATCCCTGAGTGTCAAATGTCAAGAGATGGACTGTTATCAAGTTTGTATTAGAGGTGGCGCAATGGGTAGGCTTAAGGCTATGCTTGTTGCTTAACGGGTCAAAATCCATAACTTTATGATGGGAGTGATTTGGACACTGCCAAGCACCCCAGGAATCATGTCTCCTTTAGAATGGGTCAGCCGAAAACACTTTTTACGTCTTATGTTTTCTTTAATATGAATAAATAAAAACGATACTTTTGTAATAATAATCTAATCTAAAATGATTTATGAGGTTTAATGCATTTTCAATACATTTTGAATGAACTTCAACATGTTTAACTTGTTCAACCAGTTTCCATTTTCATAATTAGTTTAGAATTTCCAATCGTAACGTTTACTCATAAACTAGTTTTAGTAAACCCGTGTAATACACGGGTTGAAAATATTAAAACAACATAATTCATAAATGTTACAAATATTTCATATGATTAAGTTACGTATTACTATAACAATGAAAATTAAAAAGTTACATTTATAAACTATAAATATTCAAATATTTTTTTGAATGATATAATATATAATTGACCCATGTAAAATTAAAACCAGTTATCTTAAAATCACACTAACCTAAAATATATAAATATATCAATAAATATTTTTTTTCTTTTTAGTTTATCTTATTTAGCTATAAAAATGTATATAGTTCAAAACAATATGATTACACAATTAAGTTGATAATATAAAAAATTAAATTTAAAACAAAATAAATTATTACTATTAATTGAGTTTCTTAAAATAAAAAACTTGACTAAAATAATATATTAGTTTAGGCGGGAAAATATTTTTGAGGAGTAACATGAG
>BJCO01744649.1:0-15159 GCA_018326465.1 Flaveria floridana | reverse complement strand
AAACGGGTGACGTTTTTGAGGTAAAATCCAAGAAACAGGGGTTTAAGGATAAGATTTATAAAAACCATGTAATTTCAGTAAGTTAAGTGTTAAAAGACCTAAAGGATTTGAAATGTTGGTCAAACGAGCTTTCAAATGGTCAAATTCGGGTAAAAACGTGTTTTAACGGGTTAAACGTAAAAACGGGTCTTTCAACTATTAAAGGCAAAATTTTGTAACTAAAAGGACTAGAAACTTATAAAAATGTCTTCAAGTGATACCTACTGGTCTAAGACACAAATTATGGAAACCCTTGATTTACCGTTAAAACTCTCGGATTTTACCGTAATCGGGAACGGTAAACGCGTATGTTTTGAACCGGACCCATATTTTGAAAAATGTGGAACACTTACTTAATAATAGGATAATTTAACTATAAGAAACCGATTTTTAGTCTTAATGGCCATGTTGTGCAAGAAATCACAATTGAGGGTAGAAACTGCCAATTCTGAAAATTAAGGGTAGAAACTGTAAAATTTTGCCAACTTACTTAACCGACTCTTATAAGAATAATAATCACTTAAACAACTATTCTAGCATGTAACATTAATTTAATGGTGTGAAATCCAAAAATTTCATAAGAAACCATAACTTTCCATAAATGGAAACTTTTCATACAAACCCTAATGGAATCAAGCTTCGTCCGACAATTAACATTTTGACACACATGTTGCACCTTGAATAAGGTTAGGGCAGTAGCTTACCATTTAATATATTCATTTTAGGGTGCTAGACTTGAGATATTCCCGGCACACAAAGTATCATATTGCTTAAACATCCTAGGTGAGTTCTAGTGATCCCCTTTTTACTACTGCTTTGGGATGGAACATGCTCTACTATTTATGAACTACATTTGTGCTTTACTTGGTGATTGTATGTGAGATTTATGGTTACCTGTTGATTCTTATATCATGATCATTAATTCTTTCGTGAACCGTTTGTTTTATATGTATAGATCTATTTGGGGAATCCCCCCACACACAGTGGCTTCCGGTTAGGAAGGGTACCCCACTGAGATCCTGAGGCATGTGACAGGTTTTGTTAAGAAACTATGGTGAACCATCTAGGTAGGCATGGTGCACTGGTTTGGGGCTCAGTTCTTCCTTCAGGAATAACCGGTTAAACAAAACTTTAGAAGAGGCTAACCGGGACTGAGTGCAGGGTTGATTATGATACTCCCACGATGTTGAAACTATGATTCTTTCCTTTTTATCAAATGAGGATTTTGTTAAGTCCTTTTTGTTTTTAAATTTTAAGCACTTGAATTCACCAACTTTTTAGTTGACATAATTTCTTTTTGAGCATGTTTCAGGTAATCCATGAAGAGACTCTAGCTGTTGTTGAAGACCTGGACTTATCCCCGTGACCATGGCATTGGCTCATTTGACCTAATGAACAATTTGAACAATTTAAAATTTCTATTGAACAATACAATTTGTTTCTATGTTGGTTGTATAACTCATTTGGGTGCTAGATCTGTTTCTAGCCCGGTATCTTTTAATACTTTTAATGCCATGTGATATTCTCTCCTTTGAGCTCTTGTATTGGTTTGTTTCCGCTGCCATATATTGTTGCTAGTCTGTGATGTCTCACCCTAGCTGGGCCTGGGGTGTGACACATTGAATGCCCAGAAATACTCATAAACGCTTCTTTGTATTGAGTAAGATGAACAATTACAATAAATGCTAGGGTTTGAGCACTATACAGTAACCGGACACCTTGGGGATAAAAGACACATATTCTGATAAGGTTATCTGAAAGTCTAGATTCTAAAGTCTAAAGTCACCTCACATACGAGGTTGTCTATTCTATTTATGGGCTGACAGGAAGCCTTTACAAAAGACTAAAATACCCCTATACATAATCTAGTCTAAGTACAAAAGGTCTTCATTAGCATTTGTTTTGTTCATCCGCATTGACTAATGCGGATGAGTTGAACTCCATCAGTATTTGTATTTCTTCAACCACATTAGTGTTTGGCCATCAGCATTGAAAAATGCAGATGAACAAACACAACGCATTTGTTGTTGAGCATTCACATTAGTTAATGCAGATGAGTAAATCCTTTGGCAACATTTGTTCGGCTGTCCGCATTTGTTCATGCGGAAGAACAAATACTTGTCAGCATTTGTTCTTTGGTCATCAGCATGTACAAATGAGGATAGCCGACACTTATCTTCTTTATTGATATAGATTCTTCATCCGTATTGGTTCTTGGACTTAGGGAGATTTCAGCAGAACAACCATCATCCACTACTTGAATTAGCATGTATGATCCTTTTAGGGTCCAATAATACTCCCCCTAAGGATTATACAACCTATGAACTTCAAGGTTTTGGAGGATGAGGTTGTGAAGATTCTGCTGGGTCTTGATCAGCAGGAGGAGATGAAACATGAGCTGGGTCTGTGTATGATGGATCCAGTATGGCTTTGATCATGTTGGAGAACTATCTTTCATCAGCTAACTTCTCTCTGCTCAGTACATGGATCTTCATTTGGCTCATAGTATGAATGGCTTCAATGGGCATCTTCTTTAAAGAGATAGTCTCCCAGAATGACACAGTTGACATCCCATCTCTATGAATCAGTAAAGATCCATCTGTATCTACCTCTAGCTTCACAATGTTACCAAATTACAAAGGAGTCTTCTTCTTCCTCCTCTGCTCTCTCTTATGACGTATTCTATCATAGGCCATCTTCAGGAGTTTTATGCATTTAAGGAAGAATTGCATATTAGCTTCTCCAAGCTTGTTGCTGATATCTCTGAAATGCCTTGTGTAAATGTAGTGGATAGAGGATTCATCAAGCAGTCTTACCTCATATCCGCTAAACTGTCTAATTTCAGCCCCTTCCTTTCCTCCCCATTTTCTTTCAATCACCAACTCATAGGTCTTCTCATCATAGTAGACATTTGAGATTGGGATGGAGGAATGAGTTCCAGCTACAATCTTTCTTTTCAAAGATTCAGTAGGATTCACCTTGAGCTTAGGGAAAACTACTTCTTCAGCTGACTTGGTCTTTTTCTTCTCAAATGGGTTAAGAAAGGATCTATCTTTCCTCATACAGATAGCCTTGAGAGATTTGAAGTTGTCTGTCCTTTTGAACATCCTCAGAAAGTCTTCAAACTCATAACCCCTGAACATAGCCTTATGATTGATCAATCTCAGATTGGCTAGTCTTTTAGATCATGGATCTGCAGGGAGTTCACCAGAGCAGAGTACTCTGTGAAAAATTGAACTAACCCTGAGATCCTCTTGACCATGAACATGTTCCAGTCACTGTCATACATCCAGGCAATTATCTTCAAATCAGTCTTAGCCTGGGGAGTAGACACACCTCTAATCATCTCTGTAGTGGTGAGTCCTTCATGAAGCTCTATCTATGAGGGATCAATAAACCACTTAGGATATCTATGGAGTATAGGTGCCAAAGAGTCATGATCTCTATGGGTGAGTTGCATGTCTTGTGCTAAAACTCTTCATCTGGGCTGCTTTCTTGTTATTTCTTCTTCCATTTTATTCAGCCTATCTTTCTTCTCATTAATCATTGTAAGGATAGCAGCCCTTAGAGAATTTGTCTTCATATTCCCTAATTTTCTTTTAGTGAATCCCTGTTCAGACAAATAGTCCTTTATTTCCCTATCAGTCATACTGTAAGGATCAGGATACAGTGATTGAGAAGAAGATGTCTGCTTGGCTGTTGAAGATAATTTTAGCACAGGAGCCTTGGGTGAATGGGACTTTTCATACTCAGTCTCATATGTAGCGTCCAGCAGTTTGTTTAGCTTTTCATCTTCTGCTATCATCCCCTCATTGGTCAACCCAAAAACCTCATCAGGATCATATCCGTGGTCAATCAAGAATATGGCTTTTGCCATTAGATCATCTGACTTGGCTTTCTCCACCACCTCATGTACTGATGACTTCTCCTGTTCAGGGCTTTCCTTAGCTATTGGTTCATCAACCACATAGCCACCCTCTATTTCTCCTTCTTCTAAATCAATGACCTCAGCCTTCTTCTTCAGTTGAGCTTTAGCTTTTTCATGTTCTTCCAAAAATTCAGCAATGGCTGTAAGGCTACGAGGATCATCTTTTTGCTTTTTCTTGACCAGTTCTTCTTCTTCAACTGGTTTTTTTCCTTTGGCCTTTTCATCGAAGTATTTCCTCCTTCTGGTGTAAGTTTGCAATGTAGGATCAGAAGAGGATTCAGCTTGTTCTGCTTCTTTGGGTAGTGTTTCAAATTTTGCCTTTTCTTGTTCATCTACAGCAGCCGCAACTGATTCTCTTTGCTTTTGTTCTTCACATAGCTTTCTGATCAGTTCTTTTTGTCCATCAGATAAGGACACAGCAGGTACAATTTGTAGACTCAATTCCTTCTCAATTAGGACAGGAGATTGAGGAATAATCACTATTGGTTCAGCACCTTCCCTCTGATTGACTATGAAGTCCCAAAAGTCATCATCAATAATAAATTCTTCTGCATTGAAGGAGTCAAGAGCTGTGATTATGTCACTGAATTAAGCCTCTTCAGTGTGAGTTTTTGTTTGTTCAATTGAATACACCACCATTTCCATGATTGATTTATCTGGTTTAGTTCCACTAGTCTCAGCCTCCTTTTCAGACTCAGTGAACTTCATCTTTTTAGCCTGTGGGGAGTCATTATCACTTTCCCCTGATGAATCTTGATCACTGTCGTCTTTATCACTTTCCCTCTTTCTTTTCTTATCTTTTTAATCACCCTGATCATCTTGGTCTTTTTCATCTTCTTGTTTAATCCTAACCAACATCTCCAACTCAGATACTCTCTTGTTTAGAGATGCTACCTGAGCTTGCAGGTCAATGATTGTGACAGCTTGTTCTTCAATCAGCACTTTTTGTTCTTCCATTGTAATTGTTTGGATGGTAAAGGTGCCTAAGTGACCATTTACTTCATCCTTCGAGTGCTGAAGAGCTTCTTTTAATTTCTCAATCTCATCTTCCTTTTCTTTCTTCTCCACCTCATACTTTCTCTTTATTTCTTTCAGCTCTTTTTCCTTTTCATCCATCTTAATAAGTCTATCTTGAATGATACTAGATCTTCTTTTTAGGAGATTTTCCATCTTTGCTACTTTCTTCAGAAGCTTAGAGATCATTTCAACTTTTTCATCTGGTTTGTTAATCTCTGATTCAGCAATGCTCTCAGAAGGAGCAGCTTCTGACGTCACTTGCCTCACAGGCATAGGAATCTGATCATCCTTATCATCAGATGATGATTTGGATTCTTCTTAGGAGCTGGCAGAATCATCAAACTCAGCATGAGTATCAGAGGGAGATGAAGGAATGGGAGATGTTAGGACCGAGTATGAACTGGTACTAACCGAATCTACGTGAAACCAGATCAAATAGTGCGGAATCCTATTTGATGGGCGATCCAATTAGGGAGAACGTTAATCTGATCAAAACTAATGACTAGAAAACGTTAAGATGATTAGGAATGATCATAAACGCTCTATGAAGTTGGAAGGGATGACTTGGACATTCTAGGACGGCTAGGGTTGTGAATTCTCGAAGTGTTACATTTTTACACAAATTAAGTGGTATTTATAGGTTTGGAGTCTTTATTCGTGTGACAGAACCATCAGCATGCTTCAGTCGTGCGACTGAAGCATACGGTTGATCCATTCGTACGACTGAAGGTCCAGTCGTGCGAATGAGTCAATCTCATGTTACAATCGTGCGACTGATCCAGTCTCCTGGTTCAGTCGTGCGACTGGTCCATAAGCATGAAGTGTTCATGCGTATGGTCCATTAGCATGGTCCATTCGTATGAAACCTTCATGCAATTCACAAACCTATATAATTAGTTCAATATGTGTTTAATAAACATTAATATAAAGATACAAGACATTCAATAACACATATTCATTCATTCCAAATTTTTTCATTACATATATCAAATTATTACATTAGTGTAACAAAATGAAAGTCATTAAACATTAAAGTACATTAGAACTGGAACTAGGGACATGTGTACCAACAAACTCCCCCTTGGACCTAGTTCTACCTATTCTTTGACTTCCTTTGCAAACTCTTCATATCTCTTGAACCTTTCTTCCTTTGAAACCCCAGCATGAATATCAAATGCAAAGAATAAACGTATAACTTGTTGAAACTGAAGCGCTTGCACGATATCCTGCGTATCAAAAAACAGTGGCCACTTATACAAGGTATATACATCCGCTGCTAACAAGTTTGTGAGCCATATTGGGTCGAACACCCTTATTGTCTCCAAAGTCTCCTTTCTATCCAACATAATAACGGCTTCTCTAGTACGCCAGTCATAGTACCACCATTTAAAATGGGGTGTAAAGTCTTGTGGCATCTCCCTCATAGGTATATGTGACATCGTAAGCGGAGGTCGCCATTTCAAGACAACTGTCGGCCTTCCAGTAATTGGATTAACTTCAGACCTTTTGATATACCTCGGCGGTTGTTGAGGTCTGAAGTTAACCCACCTGGTGCGGTACTCTCTTTTCAACACAGACTTAAATCAGTCTGATGTCTTCTTCGGGTCGGCATATAGCAGCTTTAGGCGTGCCAGCTAGTTGAGCTCAAAACCGGGAAGAGTCTTTAGATCATGTAGAAATCTAAAGTACTCTATTCCTTTCTTCCTCTTCACTGCATACACACTCAGATCCTCAAAGTATGCCCACGCTATGATTTTGCTTGACACCTTGAGATGCTTCTTCACTTTGTAGAGCTTGGTGTAGGTACTTGGCTTTGGTGCAGTATGCTGGGCTTGGATCTCTGCAAAACAAGCCGCCCATTCAGCCTTTTTGATGTCCATATCAGCATCCAAGGCTTGGGCTTGGCTTGTTGATGTCTCTACCTCCTTTTCCATCTGATTCAGCTTCTCCAATGTATCACTGCCAAGAGTACTACCCAAATTGGGAATCACATGTCCCTCTCGGTCAGTGTACTCTAGATAATGCTGAGTTGTGACGTCCTCAATCTCTATTCCATCTACATCGTTAAGCTCATCGTCACTAGCCACATCAACAGTTGGAGCGTCTTTGACAATCTCATCCGGGTTCAGTCGGAACATCTCAGCAAGTTGCTCGTCAGTAAGGTCATGAATTATTTCTCCTTCTTCAGGAGTATAACTCATAGACCTCCTGACTATCCCTTGCAAATCAAGTATCAAAGTTAATTGAGACTTGATTTGCTGTAGGGGAGCAACATCATATTCATCTTGCTGAGATGTTTGATCTGCTTGAATTAAACATGTAAACACATCAATAGTTAGTAAGTCGTCAAGACAATTAAACATTTGATAATGAAATATAAACAATAATTTGCATAACATTAATACATGATTCAAGTACCAAGCTATTATAAATTCATAGACATCTAAACTTTACTTTTGTCTTGAATCATACTGGGATCTTCTGCAGTCAGAGATGTAGGTGGAGCAGACGGTGATGCTCCTTGATCTTGTTTTCTCTTCGTTCTTCGCTCTTGACCCGGAGCTAAGGCAGATGCAGCTGCATCTCCTTCTTCATCATCATCATCTTCCCTCCTTTCTCTTGTTTCTCCATCACCACTGCCCTCATCATCATCATTCTCATCATCTTCTCCATCATCATCATCATCATCATCATCTCCTTCTCCGATCTTAAGAGGCTCATCCTTAGATCCTTTAAGCTTGAGCATGATGGACTTATTGGCAGTCTCCAACTACTCTATCTTCTTTGCTGATTCCACCTTATGCTTTTCGAGTTGGGCAATTTGCTGGGCTTGCTGTGAGATTTGCTGAGCTTGGGTAGCATTAAGCTCCACAAGCTGACGTATCTATGCAGTCTTCTCCTCATCAGCAGCCAACAGCTTCAACACCATTCGGTTTAGTGCTGCCAGCTGTTCCTCTACCCCAATGGAGGGTAGAGAAGATACTGTGGGGAAACTAGGGTGTGAGGATGGTCCAGCTTGGTGGCTGGTGGTGGTAGTGGTGGCTGTGGTGAATATGGGTGGTGGTGAATGAATGGGTGGAGAAGTATGGGGTGTAGCAGTGGACAGTGGAGGTGTGGTAGTAGTAGTGGGTGGTGTGGTAGTAGTAGTGGGTGGTGTGGTAGTAGTTGTGGTGGCTGTAGTGGTAGAGGTGGTGGTAAGCTGTGTAAATCTGGGCCTCATTCCCTTCTTCGCATAGGGCTGAGCCATCCTCTTCTTCCATGTCATCTTTGACACGGAGGCTCCCCCTTCGCTGCAGGGTTCGTCTGGGGCGTATGATGGATTAGTAACAGCCTCCCCAGACTCACCCTAGCGTCCACCTACCGCCCTCATGCCTCTCTCAGTGGCCACGACCCAGCTTTCCACCATTCGTACCAGAGGCTCTTCGTCTAACTCCTCCTCCTCTTCAGGCTGAAACTCCTGATGGAATCCAGCAGTAGTGGCCCTAGTTTGAGAGGGGTCGGTATCTTCCCCATCACCACTGTCATCTTCATCTGAGTCGTCAACTGGGAGCACAATCTGCTCTGTGTCCGAATCACTGTCATCATGGCGCCACTTTCGCCTAGCTGGCGCCACATAATCCTCCCGGGCCAGATGCCCGAACAGTCGCCTCACGAGGGGCTTGACCTGCTTGCCCTGATACACCTTCATCCATCCGAGGGTGGTATCATCCATCACCTCTAGGACCATGACGTCCTCCTTCTCCTTGGGCAGCGAAGGGAGCTTCTGATCGATAATCATCTACATAAAGCGTGGGTACATGTAGAAGCCCTCTTTTCCCTTCGCCATGATGTTCTCCACCAGATAGGTGAAGATCATCCTCGAAAAGCTGAATGGGTGATTTAGCACCAACGCCACGTAGGCGTTTTGCACCTGATCAGATAGCTCGTCGAAGCCTCCCTTCCGTGAGGCAATGCATCTCAACAGCACGTGGGCTAAGCACTTGAATTGGGGGCACAGGTTGCTCTTGTTGAGCACACCTGCGTTGATGTCCCCCGAGTACTTAGCCCTCAGAAAACATCCTTGAATAGTAAGGGGATGCAGTCGTGTGGGGCAATCAGCATCATCTCCGAACTCTAATACAGTCCTGAGATCCTCCTCTGTGATCTCTATAGCCTCCCCAAAGATGGAACTCCTAATACGATGGGGCTCGAAGGACCTGTCAACTACAACGCTTTCCCAGAAAACTTGGTGTGCACGGTGTCGAGATCGCATGAAAGATCCTCGATCTCCATAGAAAGGTCATGATACCGGAGAACTCAGCTGCGTTGCGAGATGACAGATCAAGATGAGCACAAACGTTATGTTTTGTGCTCATCGTCCAACGACTCGCCATCTCTGACACTAAGTAAATAAATGTTAGTAAGTGTCAGTGAGTAAAAGTTTGATTCAATGAACTCGAAAACTTTTACTCAGTCATGCGAATGAACTGTGCGACTGAGATCTAGTCGTGCGAAAAGATTGCGCGACTGAGATCTAGTCATGCGCATGAGCTAATACATACGACTGAGTCATGTGACTGGGCTTAGACGAATGTTCTCTCATACGTTTACCTTAGTCGTGCGACTGAACTCATGCGCATGGTTTAGTCGTGCGATTGAGCAATTCGACCATCTCAGTCGTGCGATTGAGCCATTCGCATAGCTCAGTCGTGCGATTGAAATTCATCAGGGTGTCCATTCGCATGACAGATTGTTTGTCCATTCAAATTCAAATTTTGAGCAAAACATGATGTTAGACGTTGTGGCTTGGCTCATTAGGTTCGTAAATGTCCGACTAAACTCCTAATAACTTCTATTTGATCACGATGCTTAGTTATAATGGTTTATTTGTCAAACTAAGTCTCGGTTCTATTTAAATCTTAAGTTTAATCATTTGGAGTGAGCAATTGGAGTGAATGAACAACTGTGAAATCGATCACACGAAATTTTGGCAGAGTAAGGTTAAGTCGTGCGTTTGAGTGAGCGATTGGAGTGAATGAACAACTGCGACCGACTCCCCCTCTATTTAAACTAGGGTTTCCTCCAGTTGTGCGATTGAACATAGTCGCATAATTGATTCGTGCGATTGAGGGTCAGTCGTGCGACTGTCCCATTCGGTCACCTCCAATCATGCGATTACGGGTCATTCATGCGACTGTCACAGTCAGTCACCTCCAATCGTGCGATTAGGTTCATACGTATGGTCCAATCATACGACTGATCCATATTCATGGTCCAGTCGTGCGAATGGCTTATACTTATGATTTTTGACTTTATGACCATTTGACACTTATCCCCTTTTTAACAGTTGATAAAACATTTTGAGCATTCGATCAACTCAGACATGACCTATTTAACTTAAATAACCTTTGATCACCTCAAACGTGATCCTTTTATCCACCCGATCACCTCAGACGTGATCATTTTATCCACCCGATCACCTCAGACGTGATCCTTTTATCCACCCGATCACCTCAGACGTGATCCTTTTATTTGAAAAGCGTTAATCACCTCAGACTTGATTATTTTACGAACAAAAACTGATGATCACCTCAGACGTAATCCTTTTAATTTTCTTGAGAAACAGGTGATTCAAGATTAACGTTCAGTTCCTTTTATGACATTCACAAAGATAAAACTTGTTGTACAGTTCGACACTGACACACTGCAAACAGAAAAACTTGAAAACTAGAAACACTAAACTAAATTACTAAAACAAACATATTTTTGTGATTTTCTTTGGGTAGAGTTGAAGACATTTTAATATTCACTTTAAAATGATTCTCCCCCTGAGCAGAACAGCCTATTAGCATTAACATCATTTCTAAGAGAGATTCATATGGAATCAGACAGGCATAAACGTAATTTCTTGGAACCTTTTGTTGATATATTGAAAAGGAAACGACATATTTACAGATCACAGTTTCTCATTCATCTAAGACTTCTAAGCGCCAACTGGAAATCATACTTGGTCTGTTATGTAACACACATTGATTTTGAACATCAGGTGGTGCAGTCATGACGATTATCGATATACTTGTCCACTTAAGTCCATACACAGATTTTTGACACACATCAGTGATAATTAAGTGGATTTGACCTACAAGTGTTTGTGCGTCCCACTAGTATATGGTAATCATTCTTCCTTAGTAGATTTTTGAGTGGTCCGGTGGTTAAGAAGATTTTGGTTCTAAGAGCTTTCAAAGAGATGCAAAGCCTCAGGTCAGTGCCATCGCACAGTAGAGAGGCGCAAACAACAGTGAATTCTTAGAACGGATAGGTTACGCTAAGCCTCAAGTCAGTGCCATCGCACAGCAGAGAGGCGTAAGACCTATCTTCCTCTTAGAGCAATCTACTATAATATACATTTCAGCAGTGACTTTTGTCATCTTTTGCTCTGTTTTTCAGGTCTTTACACACATTTGTGGCATTCAATTGCTCCTCACCCCTTATTGGAACTTGATTGATTGTGCAAACCAGGGATACCATGGGAACCCACAACTTGTTGATAGATTCAGGTTTAAGTGAAACACCAATGATGTCTACTAGTCTTTATGTTGAACCTACCGATACATCATACAATGGACTAGCACCTCCCTAGACCTACTTTCTCCATGTAATTACAGTAACAGACAAGCATACTATCATTTTTCCAATATGTAAGACTTAGAGTTGTCAGACTTACGATTTTTTGTGATTTAAATTAAACATTGCAAAAATGGAAAATCTTTTTGGTGTTCCAAGTAACACGACGCCTGTGTACTATCACTTTCCATAGTGTTGAATCACTTTCTTAAATTTGTTGTTTTTGCCTTTTTGGCTTATCTGCTCTCCCTTTTTCTAAGTAAATAAATACTAAAACTAAATTAATCTCCCCTTAAAATACTAAAACCGAAAATATTTTTGTGTTTTTGAATTTTTAAGACAGGAAATTAAAATAAGATAAATAAAGGAAAATAAAAAGAAAAAAAGAAACTAAACATGTGTCGGACTAAGCATTTGCGTCTTCTGGAATCACGTCACATTTCTTTTTCATGCCGTTGACCTCTAACAGATATAAAAATCTGGGTTTATCAAAAGATTTAGTGTAGAGGTCGGCGCATTGAAAATCCGTGTTTATTTTAATCACATCAATTAATTGTTTTTTATAGCAATCACGTATGAAATGATATTTTATGCCGATGTGTTTAGTCTTAGGGTGTTGAACAGGATTTTTAGTTACAGCTATGGCGGTAGAATTATCAACAAAGATAGGAGTGTTTGAAAATTGCAAACCGTAGTCCCGCATTTATTGTTGTATCCAAATGATTTGTGAACAGCAACTTGCAGTAGCAACGTATTCAGCTTCACACGTTGACAGAGCAACAGATATCTGCTTCTTGCATTGCCAGGTGACTAAACGCCTTCCAAAAACCTGACACCCTGCTGATGTTGACTTAAGTTCATCTTGCAGCCACCGTAGTCCGAATCACTATAAGCAGTTAGCTCAAAGTCATCATCATAAGGATTCCATAACCCCAGTGTTGGAGTACCCTTCAGATAATGAAAAATCTTTTTCACCCCAATCAGATGATTTACTTTTGGTTTGGCTTGATATCTGGAGCATAGACATGTGGCGTACATGATATCCGGACGCGAGGTAGTGAGATACATGAGAGATCCGATCATCCCACGATACATAGTGGCATCCACCAAATCCCCATTATCATCTGGTGCCACATCATGGTTTGTGGCAAGTGGGGTACCAGCAACAGTGACATTTTCCATATCAAATTGACTTAGAATGTATCCAACATTCTTTGTCTGATGCATAAAAATACCGCTAGGTGTCTGATCCACCTGTAAACCTAGGAAGAACTTCATCTCTCCCATTGCACTCATTTCAAATTCTGCCTTCATCACAGATTCGAATTCTTTACATAATTCTTCGTTTCAGGAACCGAAGATTATGTCATCCCCATAAATCTGTACCGTTAGTAAATCTCCATCTTTCTCTTTGATAAACAACGTGCAGTCAATCACACCCCTGCGAAAACCATGTGTTAATAGGTGGGTGGAGAGCTTCTCATACCAAGCTTGAGGAGCTTGATGTAGCCTGTACAGAGCCTTGTCCAGCTTGTAGACTCTGTCCCGATGGTAAGGATCTTCAAATCCTTTAGGTTGACTGACATATACTTCTTCATGGATTTCCTGATGAAAGAATGCACTTTTAACATACAGCTGATAAACCTTGATCTTCATGTAGGATGTATAGGCCAGAAAAATGCGAATAGCTTCCATCCTTGCCACTGGTGCAAACAATTCATTGTAGTCGACTCCCTCGACTGGTTTGAATCCTTGAACAACCAATCTTGCCTTATTTCTGATGACTACACCTTGGTCGTCTTCTTGCAGCGCAACACCCATTTGGTGCCAATCACCTTAACTCGTTTAGGCCTATCCACAAGCATCCACACTCCAAGCTTCTTGAACTGTAGCAGCTCTTCCTGCAAAGCATTTACCCAGGCCTCGTCCTTCAAGGCATCACTTACGTGTTTTGGCTCTACTTGAGAAATAAGACATTTGAAAGCACCATCACTCATGTAACCCTTTTCCATAATAGCAGTAAAATCAGCAGAGTATAGCTAATTTCTCGTCTGAACCCCGGAGTGGAGATCCCCCAATAATTGATTCCTGGGGATGATTCATACTAATCCTTGTCACAGGTGTCGTAGGAACGACCACTTCAGTATCCTTGTTTGTGACTACAGGTTCAGCATTCGGGTTCCCTGATGCGTTCTCAACATTCGTTGAACTACCAGCTTGATTGACGATATTCTCAATACTTGTTTCAACTGTTTGTTCATCATCTGATGAGACATCACTAACATCCTGAGCAGTTTCTGTAGAGGCAGAAGCACCACTAGTTGGTACTGTATTGCTGAAATCTAGATTTGGAGCGTTTAAGACATCGTACATCATCTGTGCAGCAATCTCGTCATCTGAACATGCTTGAGAAAGGTTGAAGGATTTTAAAAATCCATCATAATCGAAGAATGAAGATGGATCTTTTCCATTAGGGGGGGTGGTGTATCTTTGCATATCCACGTTGCACTACACTTCTAGCTGACCTGTAGAATTGTTATAGACTCGTTTGTCAGGTATGTTGTATCCGAGAAAGATGCCTTCATCCGCTTTCTCACTGAACTTGCCTTCCGGAGACTTCTTCAGTAACATACATGGTGCTCCGAATGGTTCCAGATAACTTAGATTTGGTTTGCGTTTCTGATGCAACTCATAGCAAGTCTTACCATGTCGCTTGACTACCAATACGCGGTTAAGAGTGTAGCATGCATTGGCAACTACTTCATTCCAGAATTGTACTGGCAGCTTTGAATCTGCCAACATCATCCTTGAAGTTTCTATCAAGCTCCTATTCTTACGTTCAGCAACTCTATTCATTTGTGGTGTGTACGCGGAGGAAAACTGATGAACAATCCCCTTTTCTTTGCAGAAAGCATCCATCCACAGATTCTTGAATTCAGTCCCGTTGTCTAAATGAACCTTCCGTACCTTCAGTTTGTACAGTGAATCCAGTGTAGTCACGAGCACTTTGAACGATTCAAATGTCTCTGATTTAGCTTTCAGAAACATCTGCCACGAAAATTTCAAGTAGTCATCAGTGACTATGAAGCAATACCAGTCTCCTGCTATACTCCTTGTGCTGACAGGACCAAACAGGTCCATATGCTGAAGCTCCAGGGGCATCTCAATAGAATTGATGTTCTTGGACTTGTGAGATTTCCTGGTCTGCTTTCCTTTCTTGCACGAGACACAAAAATCCGGAAGTTGGAAGTTCTTAACAGTTACTCCCTCAACTAGGTTGTTCTAAATCAGATAATTCATCTTCTAAGGATTTATGTGTCCCATTCTCCTGTGCCATGAAATGGACTACTTCTCCGTTGCCTTTGATAAGAAGCACTGAGCAGTGGACTCAGTTGTAGAAGCTTTAGACATGTCCAAGACGTACAAATCATTGTACCTTGAAGCTGACATTAGTACCTGCTCCTCAGGTATATCCATTTCCGTCTTCAGAATGTAACATTTTCTATTGTCAAACATAACCTTAAAGCCCTTGTCACATATCTGAGAAACTGAAAGTAAATTGTTCTCTAACT
>BJCO01744647.1:0-11854 GCA_018326465.1 Flaveria floridana | reverse complement strand
CTCTGTATATAGAGTTTGGAAGAGCAGTCTGAAGGGCTGTCATGGCTTTTTGATCAATCTCTACTCTCTTTCTATCTTCTTCTGAGTAGTCAGCCACAGCCTTGGGGATAATACCACCTCCAGCGGCAGCTGAAGGAGTTTTTGGTATGTAAGGTCTAGAGACAACATGTTCCCATATTCTTGAGTCTTGACACTTGATGAAACCTTCCATTCTTCGGCACCAAGTGTAAAAGTCATCAAGAGTGATAAGTGGGGACTTTGTCATGGTTCCAGTATCCATATCAGCTTTAGAGATAGCTGCCATTTGAAGGGTTAAATATTTTTGTGTGTTTGAGGGATCTTAAGATGGTGATCAAGAGCCTGAGATGCTCTGATACCAATTGTAGGACCGGGCGAAGGGCTTATGCACTTGTACAACACAACAACACAAAGAGGAGAGTGTATATCAACACTTAACAATTCAATTGGGGAACTGATAAGAATGAGTTTAGAAAACATAGAAACACAAAGAGGAGAGTGTATATCAACACTTAAGAATTCAATTGGCACCATGAAGACCTTCAAAAATCAGAAATTAATGACTTCCATGGTAGGGAGTCGTGTAGTTCAACCGGGACATCGACTACCCTTGATTGATAATTCTTTTCTGTCTCCCTACTTGTCAATTGCAAGTTAAATAATTGTAGGCTCCCATCCTTGGAATGTTTGCTTAACAAGTCTCCTATTTTCTCAACTGAGCAAACTAAAAATATGTTGTTTTGTAGCCCCTTTAATTCGTATTGTTTCCCGTCTACTTTAAATTTCATGGTCATTTTTTGAAAGTTCTACAAAATGTCATTCAAGGGTAAAACCCATTGCACCCCCAATATCATGACATAATTCTCAAGCATTAATAAAAATACTTCAGTTGTGAACCAGTTTCCCTGCATATTCCACTGGAAGTCATGACATACCTGATTACACATGAGGCGTTTACCATCTACTACACCGAGATTGAGTGGTGTGATTTATCGGACATCACATTGTAACTTCTTTGCTAACCTGTCGTTAAGGAAACTGTGGGTTGACCCCGAATCAATAAGTATGTGAAGCTGACGGTTGCCTATAGACCCTTGTACCCGCATAGTTGAATAAGACGGAATACCCATCAATGCATGAATCGAAATCTGGGGGTCCTTTTCCTCCTCTTCATATGTTATGGTATCATCCGCCCCCTCCCTATCATCTTGCTCGGCTGCAAGAATGAATAATTGCTTACGAGGGCGTGCACACGTGTGCCCGGGAACAAACTTTTCTGTGCACCAAAAACACTCACCTTTGGCTCGTTTTTGTTCTAACTCTTTACTCGTGAGACGGCGTGACACACTTATTGGTTTAGACGTTGTGGTAGTCGTTTGGTTGGGAGTGGGTAGTAATGGTACTTTGGTAGCATTGGTAGGTGGTGTAATCTTAGAATTAGAATTGCCTCTCATGTTTCCCCCATCCCACTTTCCTCTGTTAAATTTATATTCCAAATTCTCATTGTTTAGCGCTTGAGTCCTAACCAACCCATATGCCTCGTGCAAGGTGCGTGGTTTAAACATCTTAGATGGCCCCCTAGTGTCTGGTTTAAGAGCCTTAAGATAGAGGCTCACAGCTTGTGCTTCGCTCAATGTTACCTTATTCAACAATGAATCAAAAGCAGTATTAAGATCATGAAGTGGACCTGTTTTATTGAGGGAAGCTATCTCTTGCAGGGGATCCTCAAACATAGCATTAGAAAAACGATCCGAGATAGCTCGCATATAATCTTCCCATGGAACTTCAGATACGGTAGCACCCCGTATGCGCATGAAAGCCCTGTGCCACTGGATCGTATCTCCTTCCAAGTTAACAGCAGCGCACCTGAGTTTCACCTATTCGGGCGTCTCATCCATTGCGAAAATGTGTTCGCAATGATAGACCCACCCCTCCACGTCTTCACCTGAAAACCTAGGAAATTCAACCTTCCCAAACCGCAAGGGCCAAGTACCCCTAGAGTCTACACTATCGGGAGAGAACGACCCACCCGAACCAAACTCGCCGCCACTACTCTTACCCGATTTATCTCGAACCGCCTTCAAGATTTTTTCTTGTTGTTTGGCTAATTGTTCCAGTTATTTCAATAGCGCCGATAATGTTTCTTGGACCTCTGTAATCGCCTTGTCGTGATTTTTGAGGGTGTTGTCAACCTCCTGCTTACGAGTGTTCATCATGATAACGAGAATGATTCCGACCGGAGATCGGAATGGCTCTGATACCCTTGATAAGGTTAGAACCTTAGAGAAGAAGAAGCTAATAATTAGGAGAAGAAATTGTCAAATATGCTGAATGATTCAATCAGCTATTGCATTCTAAATAAGTAGCCATGCAATTACATTATTCATCCCCCTACTAAGACATAATAACAAATAAACCCAAACAATAGAAAAGGTTCTGGGCATATGCAAAAAATAAACAAAACAGATCCAAATAAATAAAACACGAATACGAAACGTATTTCTAAAATTCCGGAGGAAGGTGAGAAATTTGTGCAAGAGACTATAGAAGCATTGGATGATATTGAAGATGAGTTTAATGATGACTAGTAAGATAAAGTTCTTGAAGATAAAGACATTTATGAAGCTAACTTTGAACAGAACTTCACACCAGTGGAAACAACTCAAGAGGAGATACCAATTGATTTTGAAGATAGGTATAATTTTTTGGTAAGAATGAAGTATAACAGAGTATTTCTGGATGGCTTGACTGTGACTCAGATAAATGAAGAGTATGAAAAGTGTATAACTGCAGAGTCAATAACCCCAGTGGATCCAAATGAAATAGGGGTGGAGCATGGTGAATGGAACCCACTTCAAGAGAGCATTAATGTGGAAGAGATGCCTAGTTCTGAACTTCACCATCCTTATCCTGATGAGATGAGCATTCTAGCTTTGAGATCTTGGCTAAAAGCTAGAAATTATCCTTAGAAGAGGCTAAATAGACTTCAAGGTGAATCATTGAGGAATCTTATTAGAATCGTTCAAGCTACAGAAAAGCAATCTAACAAGATGATCAACTGAGATACTGACAATCCTTAATACCTTGAGATAACTAAGAGGACACGGATGTTAAAACCACAAACGATCTAGCCGATTGCTCAAAAAACAAATGTGTATGAAAGAAGGAAAGAGCTTATGAAGATGTTTCCTGAATCAGAGAAACAAGCTTACAAAGTTTCTTTTGATCAGAAACAACTATTCAATAAAGCTAGATCGACTGGAGACTTGGTAAGAAATGTATTGCAGAAAGGACAATCAATCTCTGAGCTACTAAAATCTATGATTGCTCCGACTCTACAAACAAAGTTAAGATTGTTGCATGGAAGTACGATGAGATATTTGATGCCTTCCTGATTAACCGAGTAAATGTAGTGTGTGATGTATATCATTTTTACTCGAGCATTATCAAACTCCCAGTTCAAGACGTCAAGGAGTTGAATAAACAGCCTTTAATCATTCCAACTGGAGCTAAACAAGGTGATATGTTTGTTGAGCTTTTAAACAAAGGGATAACTCGAGCAAGTGCATTTTTGGAAATGAGATGCTCACAGGAAGATAAAGAGTATTTTGCTACTTTAAAGAAGAATAGGAATATTAAAGGAAAACAATCAGAAGATGAAAATTTCTTGATTGAATTTTGTGATGTGTACTTTGAGAAAGTAATTACTCCAGGATGGAAAGTTATAGAAGGGACTCAAAAGTCAAAACCAATCCTGCGATGGTTTTACAACGCTAAAACATTTGAGCTCAAATTAGTCCGAAATCTGCAGAACTGGGATGAGGACATGATCATTTTGTTTGGTGCTTTTGAGAATAAAATGTTACACCCAAGGTTTATCTCTTTACTATCAGTCCAAAAATTTGAAAGAGTATATCCAAAGATTGCACTAGGTATGTTTGTTTGTTTGATTAAATCCAAAGATTGCAGAGAATGATAAGAAATACTTTCTTTCAATAATTAAAGTTATGAATGCTGCAATGGAGAGAATCTCACTAAGAAAAGTGTTAGCTTATGCCAACATAGTCAAGAAAGATATTACAGAGATTGAATTTATGAGAATATCAAGTAAAGGCGTGTTGGAGGTGTATTCGAAAGGTAGTTCAAAACCTATTGAGCTGTATGCTAACATTGATATTACAAGATTATCAAAAGACACACTTGAGGTGATGAACAAGATGGAGATAAAGACAAACGAGGCAAAGCCTGAAAAAGGAGTCTTGGCAAGCAAGTTCAAATCTGCAATTGCTAAAGCCTTAAAGGAATAGGAGTTAAACAAGGAAAAGCCCATGTTTAAGATTAAAGAAGAACCTGAAGATTATTTTGAAGTTTGAAGATGGATGGAAAGAAGAAAGAGGGTTGAAGATGAAAAGAAGAAAGAAGACTGAAGTTGAAAAGATTAAAGAAGAAAGAAGACAAAGATAAAGAAGACAGAAGATTTCTAAAGACTGAAGACCTTAGGAGGAGTATTGTTAGTACTTCTTCATGATTAACATGTTGTCTTTAATTGTCTTTGTATTTTAATTTTTGCAATAGTATAGGGACTTATGTGTAAATTTATGTTCCTTTTGTTTCTTTGATTAGTATAAATAGGATTATATGTATCTTGTGTAGGGAGAGGTAGATGTTTGAACTCTCTTAAGTATACATTGTAATCCTTTGCAACTATCAATAGAAACTGCTATGAATTTTTGCATCTATTGATTACTTTGTTCATATAATTGTTAACTGCTTGATTACAAACGCCATATTGATCCATTTGAACCTATCAGTCTTCCTCAGCTACTTTTGTCTTCCGCAAAAACTTTTGCTCTTCCACAGGAGATTGTTCTTTAGTAGGAGTCTTCACTTGTGTTTGATCAATGAATGTTGATGTTCATCCATAGAAGATCTTTGGATGTTTGTCTTGTAAGAAACATATCTATAGAAGAACAAAAATGTTCATCCGTAGATGTTTCTTACACTTGGTCAGTTTCACAGATCGACCAAGTAAAATACTTTTCCCTGCCATCATACACAAATCAACACACATATGGGTTAACCTATATACAAAATGCATACATCAAAATAATGAATTACAATCATTCATTACAAGTATTGATTAAAGTTCTAAGCCTATACAAAATGATCTAGACCAATTGTTCCTAGATCTAACAATACTCCCCCTTAGGCTTACACACTTGTAATCTGCTCTTCTAAACTGAAAGTTCCTTCACTCTTGCTATGATTTTGTTGTAGAAGTATGAAACAACAATCTTTTGATCATCATACTTGTAGTTGATCTTCATCTTGCTAATCTTCTATAGGGTTTCAAAACTAAGCCCCAGAACATCTTCCTCAGTTGTAAGGGTGTCCAAAACATAGTTGTTATGGACTATTTCCAGCTTATCTTGCTTTGAGATCCTTAGTTCTGATACTTCTTCAATGTTAGCATCTTTTAACAGTCCAGCATTATTTCTCTTCTCTTGTATGCTTTTGCATGCAGTTTATCAACCACTTGAATCATATGGACATATAGGAATAGATCATTTTAAGCCCTTTCATTAGTCAGCTTTAGGAAGAATTTGTCATGTATGTATGAAGTTTAGCAGGGATGGAGCAGCTTGATTTCCATAGGATCAAAGATCCTGATCTGTTCAGCTTTCTTGTTCTCTGCATTCCTCAGTAGCACTAGCTCTTTTGTCTTCTTAAAATATCCCCATTCTGTTATGGGATATGTATATTGATTTCCATCAATTGATTTTATTGCCGCTGTTTTTTGGTTATTGTATCCAATCCTCTTTAGAAATTCATCATCAACCAATTTAGAGGCATTGGATTTAAACCTTTTTAGCCCTTTTATTCCCTTCTTGTGTTCAGCATCCTCTTTCTTTGCTTCTGTCAGCACATCATCTCTAAACTTAGTCTTTAACTTTCTTTTTAGCCCTTTTATTCCCTTCTAATGGTCTGTTCATCTATTCTTAAGCGTTCACTCCTAATCTCAGCATGAATCACTTCAGTTTTCCTACGTTATCAATTCCAGCCGAGTTCTAAAAATCAACTACGTGTGACTGTACAATCACTAGATTCACTGTCAGTGCATAGAACAATCTTGATCGTCGCAAGAATCTGATGATGTCCCGACACCATTCCGATACAGGGTCATGAGCATTGAGAAATGCGCATACATTGTGCTCTCTTGAAAATCGATTAGTCATCTGTTCAGGAGAGTTAAGAAGAATAGATTAGAATCAAGATTACAAACATAGGAATACGAATAGTTTTAATGATAACCAAGAGTCAAACAGTTCATTATTGATGATTATGACATGTTTTACCTTCAAAACAAGAATCCGAGATCAAGATTATGTGTTTGTTTGAGGTTTTGATTTGCTAATTTTGAATGTTTGTGAGAGGGGGAAAAGGTTTGTTGTGTACACCTTTCTAGGTCTAAAAAGTGCTCTGAAAAAGTGAATAATGAATGTTTTAAGTCAAAAACGTCATTTATACTCTCTCAGACACATTAATTTCATTTATTTAATGAAGTGGGTCCCACATCCTTTTTACTCTTCCGTGGAATTTATTTATTCCGCAAATTTCAGTTCTTCCGTAGGACATCTTCGGACGCATAACATCGGCAGATGCCTAACCATCAAGAACTGAGATAGAATTTGAAGCACAACTTGATTATCCATCGATTACCACTCTATGAACATATATTATTCTTTTAAAATATTAACACATCCGTAGTTTACCAATTCTATGTATGGTCATATTTTAGTTGGTTATGTTTCGCACTGTAGCTTCTTCTGATGCTGAAATTGCACTGTAGCTTCTACTGATGTTGAAATTTCACTGTAGCTTCTTGTGATGCTTAGAATGCATTGTTTAAAACTTCTTTTAATTGTATGGTTCAAAACTAGTGATAGAACCATTTATTTCTATTGGACCTTGTTGACTTTGTTTCCATGACAATTGTGCACAAGAAGGTTTATATTTTTGAAAAACTTCATATATCCTGCAGCCTAGTTAGTGCTCAAGTTCCAATTCATTTTTAGTTGGTTGATCAAAATTTAGATTTTATTATTTTCATGCATTAACTACTCCCCCAAAATTTGTAATTAATGATAAGATGTTGCATTCATCATAAATTTATGTAGAATAAAAGCATGAAAGGCATATGAAAGTCCAAAAGTTATGAAGCCTACTAAGGTAAAACAAAAATAAAAGAATTATTATGTACATGTATATATATAAGGGGATCATACAATGGGACTAAGCTTCTTCATGTTTTATTTGATTGATGAAATGTGACCTGATTCCAGTCATGATTGCAAGTATGTATTTCCACTTAAATCCAAACAAGAGTATTGTATTAACAAGGCATGTTGTTTATCATGTTTTAATGTTTATTAGAAATTAACTGTTATGTGCTCCACATTCAATTCACATTAGAGTTTGTCCTCTGTTTGTGAGCCAGTTCATCACTTTTTCACAGTTAGAAACTATGTACATTAAGTTATAAATTCTATTTTGAGACAAATTTGATGTCTCATAAATGCTTTGTTGCTAAAGCTCTTTAGATAATATACAGTTGATTACAATGGATTCTTTTGAGAGCTTAGATATGATCATTATCAGGTCACCAGGTCTTTACTTACGTAAAACAGAGGTGCCTTCAACCCAAGTCTTTGTTTACACAAAATTGAGGGATGATGAGGATCATACTCTAAATCATTCGGCCTTTGTTCATACTAAACACAGGGAATATGATTTGCAAAGATAGAAGTTATAAAGTGTTTTACATAGTGTGCTTGGGTGAGTGAATTGATCATTGTTAAGACCGTGTACGGACAGAGTACTAACTGATTCAACGTGAAACCAGATCAAATAGTGTGGAATCCTATTTGATTGGCGATTCAATCAGGGAGAACGTTAATCCGATCAAAACTAACGATGAGAATACATTAAGAATTTATTAGAATCGATTAGAAACGTTCTATGAAGTTGGAAGGGACTCTCTGGACAAACAGGAACGGCTAGGGTTGATAATAATCGATGTGTTATGTTTTTCCATGAATCAAGTGGTATTTATAGGTTACAGCTCTCATTCGTACGACTGAGCCATGCGTATGGCTCAGTCGTGTGGCTGAGTAGTACGATTGATTCATTCGTGCGACTGAGCCAGTCTTATGACTAAATCATGCGATTGACTCAATCACCTGGTTCAGTCATGTGACTGGCCCATTCGCATGGTCCATTCGTGCGACTGAATCATGAGACTTAGTTAAACATATTCCTTAATCTTTAATGATACAGAACTATGTATAACAACTGTAAACCTATATAACATGTTCATATAAGCGTGTAACAATAAATCATATTAATAGATATAACATTAAACAACCAATAAACATTCAAAGAAGATTTTTCATTTCATATATCAAACATTACATAAGTGTTACAAAATGAAAGTCAATTACATTTGAGCTCACTAGAACTAGAACTAGGGACATGTGTACCAACAAACTCCCCCATGGACCTAGTTCTATCTAATCTTTGACTTCCCTTTTAAACTCTTCAAACCTCTTAGCTCGTTCTTCTTTAGATACTCCAGCATGGATATTAAGTGCAAAGCATAAATTTATGACATGTTGGAACTGAAGTGCTTGCACTATATCCTGCGTATCAAAAAATAATGGCCAATTGTACAATATGTAGACATCAGAAGCAGACAAGTTTGTTAGCCACATAGGGTCAAATACCCTTATCGTCTCTACCTTCCTTTCCTTATCCAAAACTATGACGGCCTTACCAGTGCGCTAGTCATAATACCACCATTTGAAATGGGGTGCAAAATCTTGTGGCATCTCCCTCAATGGAATACGTGACATTATGCTTGGAGGGTGCCATTTCAGGACAATCTTTGGTCTTCCAGTGATAGGGTTCACCTCAGATCTTCTTATGTACCTCGTAGCCTGTTGAGGTTTGAAGTTCACCCATCTGGTAAGATACTCTCATTTCAACATAGCCACAAACTAGCCTAACATTTTCTTCGTGTTAGTATACTGCAGCTTCAGTCTTGCCAGTTGGTTGAGCTCAAAACCAGGGAGAGTCTTTAGATCATGTGGGAATCTAAAGTACTCGATTCTCTTCTCCCTCTTAACTGCGTAAACATTGAGATCCTCAAAAGAAGACCACGAAATAATCTTCCCTGACACCTCCTGATGCTTCTTCACTTTGTAGATCTTGGTGTAGGTACTTGGCTTAGCTGCAACACGTTGAGCTCGGATCTCTGAGAAACAAGCCTCCCATTCAGCCTTTCTGATATCTACGTCGGCATCCGAGGCTGGGGCTTGGCTTGTAGATGCTTCTGCTTCCTTTTCCTTCTGGCTCAGCTTCTCCAAAGTATCACTGCCAAGAGCATTACCTAGATCGGGAAACACATTTCCCTCTCGGTCAGTATACTCAGGATAATGCTGAGCCGTGATGTCCTTCATCTCAATCTCGTCTATATCGTTTAGCTCTTCGTCACTATCCACATCAAAGGTAGGAGCATCCTTCACTATCTCATCTGGATTCAGCTGGAACACTTCAGCAAGTTGCTCATCAGTGAGGTCGTGAATTATTTCTCCTTTTTCAGGAGTATAACTCACGGACCTCCTGACGATCCCTTGCAGATCAAGTATCATAGTCAGTTGAGACTTGATCTGCTGTAAGGGAGCAACATCGTACTCATCTTGCTGAAATGTTAGATTTGTTTGATTTAAACATGTAACACAGTAATAGTTAGTATGTAATCAAGATAATCAAATACTGAATAATAAATATATACATGAATTTCATAACATCAAAAGATGATTTCAAGTACAAAAGCTGAACAAAGTAAAACATCTAGTCTTTACTTTTGTCTTGAATCCTCTCTGCTTCTTCAGCTGTTGGTGAGGTAGGTGGGGTAGACGATGATGCTCCCTGGTCTTGTTTCTTCTTTGTCCATTGCTCTTGACCAGGAGCAGAGGCAGATGCAGCTGCATCACCTTCATCGCCATCATCGTCATCTTCTCTGCCTCTTGTATCACCGTCACCCTCGTCATCATCATCATCACTGTCATCCTCTTCATCATCATCATCCTCATCATCATCACCATCGTCATCTCCTTCACCGATCTTAAGAGGCTCATCTTGTGATCCTTTAAGCTTGAGCATGATCTTCTTGTTAACAGCCTCCAACTCCTCCAATCTCTTCACCGATTGCTCTTCGTGCTCGTGGAGTTGGGCGATCTGCTCAGCCTGCTGAGAAATCTGCTGAGCTTGAGAAGCATTTAGGGGCTGTATCGCAGCCTCTTAATCAGCCTCTTAATGGTTTAGATGATGAATGGTTCAGTACTAAATGGTTCAGACTGTTTGTTTCGTGAGCAAATGTCTGAATGGTTAAGACATTTGCCTCTGAATGGTTAAGCATAATACTAATGCTGAATGGTTAAGAGGTCTAATGCTGAATGGTTAAGACCTCTTATCTGAATTGGTCAGACATTTGTCTTTGAATAGATAAGCAATACACTAGCTCTTAATGGTTCAGACCTCTTAATGGTTCAGCACTTAATGGCTCAGACCTCTTATTGGTTCAGCACTTAATCATTCAGATACTGTCAAACAGCCCCTTAGCTCCTCCAGCTGACGTAGCTTAGCAAATTTCTCCTCATCTGGTGCTAACAGCTTCAGCACCATCCTGTTGCGTGCTGCAAGCTGTTCCTTCACTCCAATATGAGGGAGGGATGATTCAGTGGGAATGTGGAAAAGCCAGCTTGGTGGCTGGCGGTAGTAGCGGTGGTTGATGTGAATATGGGTGGTGGAGTATGAATGGATGGAGTGGTATGATGGGTGGCTGTGGTAGGTGGTGTAGTGGTGGTAGGTGGTGTAGTGATGGTAGGTGGTCTAGTGGTAGTAGGTGGTGTAGTGGTGGAAGTGGTGGTGGAGGTAGTAATCAGCGTGATCCTCCGTCTCTTTGGCTTCAGCCCATGTGGATGAGCCATCCGCTTCCTCCGAGTCACCCTGGACCCGCATGCTTCCCCTTACCTGCTGGGCTGGTCTAGGGTGTATGATGGATCTATAGTAGTCTCCCCAGACTAGCCCGGACGTCCACACACCGTCCTGATCCCTCCCTCGGTGGCAACTACCCGGCTGCCCACCATCCTGTCAATGGCTCATCATCAGACTCTTCCTTCTCATCAGGCTGGAAGTCCTGATGGAACCCAGCTGCCTCTAAATCACTATGTGGAGATGGTGGCGATGTAACATCTGCTGTAGTGGTCTGAGTGTGAGACGGACCTGTATCTCCACCGTCACCACTATCATCGTCGTCAGAGACATCATCAGGAACCGCTATCGGCTCAGTATCATAATCACTCTCGTCGTGGCGCCACTTCCTCTTTGTTGGCGTCACATAGTCTTCCCAAGCGTCACATAGGTGAAGATCATCCAAGAGAAGCTTAGCTCTGGAGCGAGACTGAGCATGCCGGTCATATTCGTGAAGTTCTGGAGACGCTGAGAAGGGAGAAGTTGTATGCTAAATTCTCTAAGTGCGCATTCTGGTTGCGTGAAGTTCAATTCTTGGGTCACGTGGTAAATCCGGATGGGATTATGGTTGATCCGGCGAAGGTGGAAGCAGTAATGCAATGGAAGTCTCCAAAGACGCCATCCGAGATCCGTAGTTTCTTGGATTTGGCGGGCTACTATCGAAGGTTTATCCAAGACTTTTCCAAGATTGCTTCTCCACTGACCAAGTTGACCCGGAAAGATGTAAAGTTTGTATGGGGTC
>BJCO01744639.1:0-14607 GCA_018326465.1 Flaveria floridana | reverse complement strand
AGAAATACAAGTCAAAGAAAGGATCCTATGCTCAGAATCCTGCACTATACAACTCAGTTCCAACTCCTACAACTTCAGGTGCACCACTTCAAACAGTGTTTGTGTCTTACTCTTCTCCACCTTCCCAAAGCAACTCATCAGGAACCGAAACGTCAGGGTCAACTAGCACCCAATACATTGTTCCTGAGACAAATACTACCAAGTTAAAGACCGAGAATCTCGGAAATATCACCGTGGAAGTTGCTAAAGAACATATGGACCTTCTAGCTGTTGTTGTTCAATCTTATGATGGGTTAGTTCCTGGTAAGATTGGGAACTGTCATCTTGCTGACGAGGACTACGAGCAAGTTGATGAAACTGAGCTGGAACGCATGGATATAATATGGGCCTTGGCTGGTGCTGTTAGAAGAGCCAAGAAGTTTGTTAAGAAGACGGGGCAAAATTTGGTTGCAACAAAAGACACAACATTTGGATTTGACAAAACTAAAGTCACATGCTTCAATTGTGGATAGAAGGGGCACTTCAAACGTGAGTGCACAAAGCCAAAGAAGACTGGGAATGAAAAATCCTTTTCCCACATTCAATTGTCAAGATAAAGAGAAGGTTGGAGCATCGTTAAGTAAAGATTCTAAGGCTTTGGTTGCACAAGGTGATAAAGGACAAGACTAGTCCTTCCGATTCATATCTGAGGGTGAATCCAATGTTGCTTTTGTTGATACCTTGGATGATGGATCTGCAAGTGAGGGAGACATCATAGCTGATCATGCTAGTTCAAATATCGAAGAAGCTAGGGATGTCATCGATCATTTGGTTGAAGAAGAGCTAAGTGCTTCAAACTCAGATTCTCCAGTCACTGAAGACTCTGACGCTGAATTAATGGCTGATTCGTCGGGTACTTCACATGTATACTCTAAAGACGAATTATTTGATAAACATGCTTGTTCTGAATGTGAAAAATTTAGAGAAAGCATTGATTTAAAATTTGCAAGGTTATTAGAACACAATGATAATCTAGTAAATGATATACAACTCTGCACTAAAGCAAAGCGTGTGTTAAAACAAAATGAGTGCAGCTTCAAAGAAAAGATAGAACTGTCAGGGAAACAACTAAGGGAAACCGAGGTTGTTGCTTTAAATCAATCTAATGATATTAAGTTCTATTTAAATTATTTGGAAGAAACTAAAAAGGAGAAAGCAGATTTGCAAGTAGAAGTTGAATCTTTAAAACAAAACCTGCACAGTTTGGTAAGTTCTTCACACATAGTTCAAAACTTAGTGAAAGAACAAAATGACGGGGAAGGTTTGGGTTTTAAAGTAGTACCGCCACCACAAGCTATCCTTTTGAACACTAAATGTAGACCAATCTATAATAACCCAGTAAAGGATCATGTGGTGTCTATTCCTCTGGTCAGTGATCTAGATTCTACGGGTAAAACTAGGAAGTTTGTTACTGAACAGAAGAATACTACTTTGGGATCAAAAGATAAGATGCCTGTTGAAGACTTGACTGATAAAATTGAGAAAGTTAACTTAGGGTCAAGTTCAAAAACGTCTATTTCAGAACCTAAACAATGTAAGTCAACAAACCCTAAACCAGCAAGTCATCAAAATTTAAATAAAATGAAAGCAAAAGATGTTGCAAATGTCAAAACAATTAATTTTGTTAAAGAAGGAGAAACATCTAAAAGTGAAAAGAAAACTACCTAGCCCCCGACCAAACTCAACCCCTCATCAATGTTTTCCTCATCCTATCAAAGGGGGATCCTGCTACAGCTGTAGAAAACGAGGACACATCTCTCCAAACTGTCCTTACTATCAGACACCTAAAAGGAAAATTGAACTTTTTGATGAAGAAAAACCAAGATTTTCTAATAACAGATCTAATACTTCTTTAAAACACCAAAGTCAACATAGACAAGCTAAAAGCAAAGCTGTGTCACCTAAGGTTAAATCTAGGATTATTAGTGAACCTAAAGTTCAAACCATAAGCCAGTCGTCTATTTACAACAAACAGGCCTTACACAGAACTGGTTTATGGAAAGAAAAATCAACTATTGTGTCTGATAGTGAATATAAGGAAAAGAAAGATGTTCCCTCATCCTCTGAAGGTCAGTGGGTTAAGTTCATGATGTGTGATACCTCTAGGACACCCATGCCAGTTAAGGCTTGGGTCCCAAACCTGAACTAATCATTTCTATTGTATGTGCAGGGTGTCCGCTACAGCGCTATCACTAATACCTGGATTATTGATAGTGGGGCGTCCAGGCACATGACCAGGAATTCGTCCCTCGTTTTCAACGACAAGCAAAATAAAGGTGGACACGTGTCATTCGCTGGGAACAAAGGAGGTTACATCACCGCGCAAGGCGAAGTGGGAAACGCGAAAGTGAATTTTGACAAGGTCAACTATGTTTAGTAACTACAAAACAACTTGCTTTCTATCTCCTAAATCTGTGATAAGGGGTTGAGGGTTGTGTTTGACAACAAAAGGTGGTACATACTGAAGAAGGAGTATGTCATCCTGGAGGAACAAGTTCTAATGTCGGCTTCAAGATACAACGACCTGTATGTCTTGGACCTATCAAAAGCCTCCACAACTGAGTCTACAGCTCAGTGCTTCTTGCTAAAAGCAACAGAAAAAGATTCAGTCTCCTGGCATAAGAGAATAGGACACATCAATCCCAGGAAGATGAATCATCTAGTTCAGAACGATCTGGTAGATGGAGTTATAGTCAAGAATTTCCAGCTCCCAGATTTCTATGTCGCTTGCAAGAAAGGGAAACAAACCAAGAAATCTCACAAAGCAAAGAATGTCCATTCCATCGACATTCCTCTCGAGCTTCTACACATGGAGTTGTTTGGCCCAGTGAGCATAAAAAGCATAGTCGGGGATTGGTACTGCTTTATGGTGATGGATGATTACTCAAGATTCTCTTAGGTGATGTTTCTGAAAGCTAAATCAGAGACATTTGAATCATTCAAACATCTTGTTACCACATTCGAGTCTCTCTACAAGCTGAAAGTAAGAAGGATTCGATTAGACAATGGGACAAAGTTCAAGAATTAGTGGATGGAGGCCTTCTGTAGAGAGAAAGGAATTGTTCATCAGTTCACCTCTGCCTACACTCCACAAATGAATGGCGTTGTTGAAAGGAAGAATTGGAGCTTGATAGAGAAAGCAAGGACTATGCTAGCTGACTCCAAACTACCAGTTCAATTTTGGAACGTGGCAGTAGCTAATGCATGTTACACTCTAAATCGGGTCTTGGTAGTCAAACATCATGGAAAAACTTGTTATGAGTTGCTACAACAACGTAAACCCAATTTAGAATATCTGGAACCATTTGGTGCACCTTGCATGCTGCTAAAGAAGAATCAGACTGGGAAGTTCTGCGAGAACGCAAAAGAAGGTATCTTCCCTAGATACAGTATACTAGACAAGCGGGTTTACAATAACTAAACTAGTCAGGTAGAAGTGTGGTGTAACGTTGATGTACAAAGATACACCACCCCCCTGCGGGAAAAGGACCTTCCTTTTTCCTCGACTATGATGGATTTTTCAAATCCTCAAATCTACCTCCTTCCCATTCTGATGATGACTTAGCTGCACGAATGATTTATGATGTTCTGAATGCTCCCACACTAGACTCGACATCGTTAGTTCCATTAGATGATACTTCTTACCCTTCAGGGGGAGAACTTGAGGTTATTGATTCTTCCTCTGATGATGAAGCAGTTGAAACCACAAATGTGGAAAAGGAAGAACAGGTTCCTACTGCCAAAAGCATTCCAGCCACTGATCATAATGGGGCTGAAACTTCTGAACCGCATACTCCAATAGTTCAGAATCTGGATACTGAAGTCGCAGTACCCACCACTCCAGGAACTCAAGTTAATGTACATCATCCCCTGGACAACATCATCGGGGATATTCTATCGGGAGTTCAAACAAGAAATCAACTATACTCAGCTGATTATGCTGTAGTCATGGAAAAGGGATACTTACATGATGGTGCTTATCAATGCTTTGTGTCTCAAGTTGAGCCAAAGCATGTCAGCGAGGATTTAAAAGATGAGGCATGGGTAAGTGCTATGCATGAAGAACTCCTTCAGTTCAAGAAGTTAGGAATCTGGACACTTATGGACAGACCAAAAGGTGCAAAGGTGATTGGCACAAAATGGGTTCTTCAGTGTAAGAAAGATGACCAAGGGGTCATAATCAGGAATAAGGCTCGACTTGTCGTTCAAGGGTTTAGGCAAGTCGAAGGCATTGACTACAATGAAGTGTTTGCACCTGTGGCAAGGATGGAAGCTATTCGTATCTTCTTAGCCTATGCATCCAACATGCAGATTAAAGTCTATCAACTAGATGTGAAAAGTGCATTCCTTCATGGTGTAATTAGGGAAACAATGTTCGTCAGTCAACCCGAATGATTTGAGGATCCTTATCATCGGGATAGAGTTTATAAACTGGATAAGGCTTTGTACAGGCTTTATCAAGCCCCTCGAGCCTGGTATGAGAAACTCTCTACTCATCTGCTGAAACATGGTTTTTGCAAAGGAGTCATTAACTGCACATTGTTTATCAAGGAAAAGGATGGTCATTTAATACTGGTGTAGATATATGTGGATGACATAATCTTCGATTCCAAGAACGAAGCATTGTGTAAAGAATTTAAGTCTGTGATGAAAGCTGGGTTTGAAATGAGCGCCATAGGAGAGATGTAGTTCTTTCTTGGTTTACAAGTAGATCAGACACCAAATGGTATCTTCCTGCATCAGACCAAACATGTAGGAGATATACTTAGTCGGTTTGACATGGAGAATGCAACGGTTGCTAGGACTCCACTTGCCACGAACCACGATGTGGCACCCGACGAAAATGGTGATCTGGTCAATACCACCATGCATCGAAGGAATGATCGGATCTCTCATGTACCTCACAACTTCTCATCCTGATATTATGTACGCCACGTGTCCCTATTCCAGATATCAGGCAAAACCTAAAGTAAATCATCTAATTAGGGTAAAGAGGATTTTTCGTTATCTGAAAGGTATTCCAACACTTGGGTTATGGTATCCTCATGATGATGACTTTAAGCTTACAGTGTATAGTGACTCGGATTATGGTGGTTGCAAAATGAATTACAAGTCAACATCAGCAGGATGTCAGTTCTTTGGAAGACGCTTAGTCACTTGGCAGTGTAAGAAGCAGACGTCGGTTGCTCTATCGACATGTGAAGCCGAATACGTTGCCACTGCAAGTTGCTGTTCTCAAATCATTTGGATTCAACAGCAAATGCGTGTCTACGGTTTGCAATTTTCTAACAACTTTATTTACGTTGATAATTCTACTTCAATTGCTGTCACTAAAAATCCGGTCCAACACCCAAAGACTAAACACATCGGTTTAAATAGGACTTTATACGTGACTGTTTCGAAAAGCAATTAATCGATGTTGTTAAAATTAATACGGATTTTCAACGCGCCGACCTCTACACAAAAGAGTTTGATAAACCTTAGTTTTTATATCTCTTAGAGGTCAATGGCGTAAAAAAGAAAAGTGATGTGATTCCAGAAGAATCTAGTTCTTAGTCTGTCTTTATGTTTTATTTTTTTAATTATTCTTTATTTTATTTTCCTGTTTTTAAAAATCCAAAAAAATACAAAAAGATTTTTGGTTTTAGAATTTTAGGTGGAGAATAGGTTTAGTTTCAGTAGTTAATATTTAAATTACTAAAAAAAATGAGGGCGGGCAGAAAAGCTAAAAAGCAAGGGCATCAAATCTTTGAGATTGATTCAAAACTATGGAATACGATAGTACACAGGGAACTAATTGTTTGGGACATCAAAAGGACTTAAAGGTTCAAAATGTTACATTAAAACTACAAGTCTGAGACGGATAAGCAAAATAAAGGAAAACTGATAGTGAACTAGTCTGTTACTGAGGTTACATAGAGAAAGTAGGTCTAAAGGTTGCTAGTCCATAGTATGATGTGTCGGTAGATTCAACACAATAAACGAGTAGACCTCATTGGTGAAACAAATTAAAACTAAATAATTCAACTAGCTGTGAGCTTCCACCTTATCCCTAGTTAACACAATCAACATATTTCCAATAAGGGGTGACGAGCAAATTAAATGCTACAAATGTACGCGAATAACCATAAAATGAGCAAAGCACATGAAAAAATTGTTAAACGCAATCAAGCTAATAACTAACGTTGTTGGTGCGTAATGTGTAAAAGAAAAGTGCTCAAACAAGAAGATAGATTGTGTGCCTCTCTCCTGTGTGATGGAACTGACCTGAAGCTAAGCATAACCTAAATATTCTAGAATTCATTGTTGTTTGCGCCTCTCTACTGTGCGATGGCACTGACCTGAGGCTTGGCATCTCTTTCAAAGCTCTTAGAATAGTTTCTTCTTGTCCAAACTCGTAGACCGCTCAAAATTCTCCTGAGGAATGTTGATTACCATACAAGCATGGGATCCACAAATGCTTGTTGAAATAACAAATCTAACTAATCACCAATATGAGTCAAAAATCTGTGTATGGATTTAAGTGGACAAATATACTGACAATCATCGTGGCTGCAATTCTCGACAGTCAAAATCATTATGTGCCTCTTACAGTTCTAGTATGATTTCCTGTAAGGGCTTTGGACTCTCAGACAAATAAGAACAAGTTAAACAAACATATGCTAAAGGGTCCCAAATGATTATTTTTATGCCTGTATGATTCCATAAGAGTCCTTCCAGATAAGATGTAAATGCTTGATGCTGTTCTGTTCAGGGGAAGAAATCGTTTAAGGAAAATTACAATGTTTTTAACCCACCTCAAACAAAACCACAAAAATATGTTCTGTTTTATTTCAATTCAAGTTGTTTTCTGTTTTATCTATCAATTAGGTATCAATGTCGGACTATGCAACTAGATGAACTCTGTGAATCATAAATTAAAAAAAGGTCATGTCTGAGGTGTCCAAACTATGTCAATTAAAAGGATCACATCTGAGGTGATCAACCTGTTTTTAATTTAAAAGGATCACATCTGAGGTGATCAAAGGATTTTTGTTAAAAGATCATGTCTGAGATGATCATCGGTCATAACATTTATTTATCAGAAGTTAAAACTGAGTGTGTGGAAATGGATGAAGTCAAACTTATAAGTATAAAACAATCGCACGATTGAACCATAAGTATGGACCAATCGCACGATTGGACCATAAGTATGGACAAGTTGCTCGATTGGACCATAAGTATGAGAAAATCACATGAATGGACCATGAGTATGAGCTAATCACACGAATGGACCATCAGTATGGGGCAAACCATGCGATTGGATCATAAGAATGAACCAATCGTATGACTGAATGAAGGAGTCTGAGTCAGTCGCACGACTGAACTCCAGTCGCACGATTGAGGCATGCGCATGGGTCCAGTCGCATGACTGAAATCCAAAATGGTATAAAAGGAGACTCAGTCGGTCGTAAACCCTACACACTTCAAAATTCTCAAAAACCACCCATTACCTAGACACTCTGCCAAAATTTCCAATATTTGTGATTACGTTCCGATTCGATTACTAACCACTCAGTGTTCATCTTTAGGTACTTTGCGGAATAAATCGAGACAAATAAACAGTTAAATCGAACCTAAAATGATTGTAATTGATAAATTAAATAATTGGGACTAATAACCTAAAATAGGCCACTTAAATGGATAATAAAGTTGATTTTAATGACATTAAGTGCTATTTCGAGTCCCTGTGAACCTAATGAAACTAAACACGAAGTCTAATTTAACGTTTTGAAGATGATTCAAATTTATTGGATTGAACAGTGCAAGATACGAATGGACAGGTTGATGAACTTCAGTCGCACGATTGAACCAGACGTGTAACTCAGTCACACGATTGAACCAGACGTATGATTCAATCGCATGATTGAGTCAATAGGTGACTCAGTCGCACGTCTGACTCAACCACACTGGTATAGCATACGACTAAGTTCAGTTGCAGGCTTAATCATACGACTGAACTCAGTCTTATGGTTCAATCGCACGATTGAACCAGTTGGTCAAAATCAGTTCAATTCAATTGTTATCTCTTATGAACGGATCTAACGTTTATGTTTCTTGTGTTGCAGCAACATGATTGAGAGATGGACTATGAGCACCAAGCACAACATTTGTGCTCATCTGGATGCTACTTCCCAAAATACATCTAAGTTCGCCGAGATCATTTCCTTTTTACGTAGATTGAGGATCTACAGGGCCATCTCCACTCCATGCACACCTTATAGATCAATCCACCAGGCATTCTGGGAGAATGCCATTGTCGACCGCTCTGCTGAGCCATACTGCATCCAGAGCTCAATTTTCGGGCAGGATATTCGGATCAGGAAGACGAATTGAGAAGGGTCTTGGATTTGGGTGAGGACGGAGCCCACCCAACCAAGCTACATCCACTTGCGGTACGGGGATGCTTTCTTCGGATTAAGTAAGCCGGCAACATCAATGTCGGCATGCTTAACTAGAGCAACATGTGCCCCCAGTTTAAGTACTTGGCACATGTGATCTTGAAGTGCATAGCCTCAAGGAGAGGAGGGTTCGAAGAGTTGTCGGACCAAATCCAAAACGCATATGTTGCGCTGGTGCTAAACCACCCATTCAGCTTCTCCCGCATGTTCATCTCCTACTTGATAGAGAACATCGAGGCCAAAGGCAAGGAAGGCTTTTGCATGTATCCAAGATTCTTATAGATGATTATCAATGAGAATCTTCCTATGCTGCCTAAGGAGGAGACCTTGGGCAGAATGAAGGTCTATCAGGGAAAGCAAGTGAAGCCCCCGGTGAGGAGACTATTCGACCATCTGGCCAATGGGGGATATGTGGCGCCAGCTCATAAGAAGTGGCGTCACGGCGATAGTGATTCTGACGTCGAGCCAATTATGGCTCTTGCTAACGAGGATGATGACGATGATGATGGTCAAGGTGGTCGAGACGTAGGCCCAGTCAATCACGGGCCACTGACACGTCTACCATATCTCCACCACCTCCCCACGTCTTCCTGGTTGATATGAGGAGGAGGATGAGTTAGATGAGGAGCCTATCACGAGGACCATCGGTATCCGAGTTGTGGCTACCGAAAGGGGCAAAGAGGCGGTTAAGGGACGCTAGGCTGGGGCTGAGGGTGCTGAGACTGATGATCCCACTTATACACCTCCCAGCCAACTCGCCCAGGGGAGCCCAGATTGCTAGGGGGTCGAGGCTAAGGAGAATGGCCCAGCCCCACGGCAAGAAGGGCAAGAGACGGAGGATAGTGCTGATTACCACCACCACTACCACCACTCCTACCACCATTCCCACCACCACTACAACCAGTCCTACAAGCATCACACCTACCTCTACAATCACCACTACTACTACCTCCACAACCACCACTACTCCCATCACCACAGCCACCACTATTCCCACTACCACACCTAACATACCCACATCTATTCCACCACCATTCACCTTTATTCCTACTCCATCATACACCACATCCACCACCACATCTACCCTACCCCAAACTGGCCCTTCCACATCATCGATACCTCCACAGGGATCTCCTCTACCCACTGTTGGGTTAGAGGAGTAGCTGGCTAGCCTCAACAGTCTAGTGCTCAAACTGCACACAACAGATGACATACAAGCTAACCAGATGAACCAGTTGATGGCAGTCAATGATGCACAAGGCAAGCAAATAGCCCTGCTGATAGAGAGAGATGCAGCTCAGAGTCAACAGATCACCCATTTGACTGGGAGAGGTGCTTCTCACAAGAGAGCCTTGGCCACAACTCATCATGCCCTCACTACACAGAATGAGCTGCTGATGGCCTCGGTGAAGAGGATTGGAGAGGTCGAGAAGAAGAACAAGAAGCTTCTGCTCAGACTTAAAGGGACGAAGGGTGAGCCCTTAAAGATAAAGGGTGACGGTGATGATGGTGATGATGATGATGATGATGACGATTTGTCCGATGATGAATCGGATGATGATGAGGAGGATGAGGGTGAGGCTGAAGGCAGTGGGAAGGACAAAAAAGGAGAAGATGATGTTGAGCATGAGCATGAAGGTGATGCATCTGCATCAGCCTCAAATCCATCAGCTCGGGAGAGGCGCACTAAGAGGAATCAAGATCAGGGACCCTCTTCCTTAGCACCTCAAGCTGAAGAGTCGAGCGACCAAGGCAAAAGTATTGATTAAACGTCTTTGTATTTGAAAACTTTTGTACTTGAATTATGTATTACACTTATGTTATTAATGTGTATTAATGTTTAATTATCTTGATTACTGATGTGTGTATGATTTTGTCTTGAATGTTTAATCAAACAGATGAAGCTAAACAGACAGATAACTATGATGTCACACCCCTTCAGCAAATCCAGACTCAGCTACCCATGATTCTTGATTTGCAAGGGATCGTGCAACGATCTCTAAGCTACACCCCCGAAGTGGGAGAGATCATTCATGATCTCATAGATGAGCAGCTGGCCGACATGTTTAGACTCAACCCGGATGAGCTAGTCAAGGATCCCCCCGAGGTTGATGTCATCAGTAATGAAGAGCTGCAAGATGTAGATGAGATTGACATCGAGGATATCACTATAGAAGAGTATCCTCAGTACACTGACCAACAAGGAAATGTTATGCCCGATCTGGGTGAAACATTTGGCAGTGATACTTTTAAAACTCTTGATGCAAATGAGAAAGAGAAAAAGAAAGAGGAAGGGAAAGCCCAAGCTACAGATGCTGATGTTGATATTAAGAAGGCTAAATGGGTAGTGTGTCTAGCTGAGATGAGATCCCAACATGAACCACCAAAGTCAAATGCCTACACCAAACTCTACTGAGTGAAGAAGCATCAGAAGGTGTCATGCAAGATTATTAGTTAGGCTTATTTTGAGGACTTGGATGTGTATGCGGTGAAGACGGAGAAGGGGATTGAGTACTTCGGATATCCTTATGATCTAAAGACTCTTCCTGGTTTTGAGTTAAACAGGCTTGCCTGTTTAGATCTTTTGTACGCCAACCCCAGAAAGATGTCGAGGTGGTTTGAGACGGCGCTAAAGAGGGAATACCACACCAGATGGGTCAACTTTAGGCCTCAACAGCCTAAACTGTTCATAAATAAGACCGAAGTTGATCCTAACACTGGAAAACCTAAAGTCGTGCTGAAGTGGAGTCCTCCGCACATAATGTCGAAGATCTTGCTACGGGAAATGCCTCAGGACGTCACTCCGCACTTCAAGTGTTGGTATTATGACTGGTGAATGGGTGAAGCGGTCATAGTTTTTCATAAAGAGGGCAAGATAGAGACTATCCGGGTGTTTGACCCTATGTGGCTCACAAACTTGTTTGCAGCTGATGTATACACTCTCTACAAGTGGCCACTATTCTATGATACGCAGGACATTGTACAAGCTCTACAGTTCCAACAATCATACGACTCAGCTTTGCATTCGAGATACATGCAGGAGTTACAAGAGAAGAGAAGTACAAGAAGTTCCAAGAAAACATGAATAATGTTAGACATTAGGCTAAACTTGGTCCAAGGGGGAGTTTGTTGATACATATTGATCTACCTAGTTTATGTTCAAAAATGTAAAAGTCTTTCATGTCTTACACGTGTGTAATCTAATGTAATGAATGATTGAATGATATATAAAATGCATTATGATGTTTATACGTGATTGATTATGTCATGTTATCTATATATTGAATGTGATTCACATGTATGAACTAAATATATAGGTTTGATGTTGGTTTTACAAGTTCTAAGTCAATAAGAACTTAGAAATGTGTTTAACTTAGTCATGTGGACATTCATGGTAATGGACCATACTTATGGCCCATACGCATGAATGAACCATGCTTATGGACTAGTCGCACGACTGATGACTGAACCAGGTGACTGGATTAGTCGTATGATTGTGACATAAGATTGGTTCAATCGCACGACTGAACCTTCAGTCGTGCATATGAGTCAACCACATGATTCAGTCGCACGACTGAACCATGCTAATGGTTTAGTCATACGAATGAACACTGATAACCTATAAATACCACATAATTCATGGAAAAATATAACATTTCATAATACTTCGTATACTTTCGTACCCTAGTTGTCCAGAGCGTCCCAAGTCGCAAATCAAAGTTCATAGTTCGTTCCTGATCAATTCCAATCTGTTCTTAACGTTTGTTTTATCTTTAGATCGATCGGGTTATTCGTTCTCACTGATTGGATCGCCAATCAAATAGAATTCCATGCTATTTGATCTAGTTTCACACAGAATCCGTTAGTACCCCTTACGTACACGGTCCTAACACACGGGATGGTTCGTCATTTTTATTCGTCCAGCGAAACTGCGAGCTCGATCAGTGAAACTAAGACAGTTCCAGCGAAACTATAGTTTCACTGGTACTTTCGCCTAGGTTGACCAGTAGAACTTGCGAACCAAGATCCCCTTATTTACATGTTTTTCCATGTTTTGGGGGTTATTATGCATAGTAAACCTAAGGTTTTCAAGGTAAAGATTTCAAGAGGTTTTAACAAGAAAATAAATTTTCCTATAACAGCCTGGCCCCAGCCAGGGGCGTTGCCCCTTGGACCCCACTAGGGGCTGCTGCCCCTAGAACCCTTCTATCAGGGGCTGCCGCCCCTGAACCCCCACTGTCCCATGGAGGGTTGGTTATATTTCTCATTGTTGATGAAATATGAATGTATAGACAGAGAGTTTATTTCTTATCTTGTAACGTATATATGTATAACTAAAGATATAAGTGAAACTTAAAGAAATGTTATTGGGCCCATAACGTGCACCTTGATAAAGTAAAGCCTTGCAAGCAAATGACAGAGGAGGGTTGCATTTGTTTTGCCCTGATGACAGTAAGGCTTAGAGGGATGTGAGCAAGGATCTAAAGCTTTATGGAAACTGAAGATCGACATCCCTGACTCAGTAGATTGTTAAATTCTTCTTTTTAAAACTTGTTTGATGTACTTAAGACAATGTTAGTGTTTATTATGTCGTAATGGATTGAAGCTTAATATATTTATCCGTTGTAATGTTTATTTAGTGAATGTTTTAAATCTATGTCCTTGTTGTGAATGACCAACTGTGAGGTTTCCTAGGATCAGGGCCTTTCACGAAGATGAGATTGACTCAAGCTCCTGTCTTAACGTTACCCGAAGGGAGTGAGGGCTTAGTGGTATATTCAGATGCTTCTTATTCGGGACTGGGTTGCATGTTGATGCAACATGGAAGGGTAATAGCCTACGCGTCCCGACAGTTGAAAACCCACGAAGTCAACTACCCTACTCATGACTTAGATCTTAGACCGGTGGTCTTCGCGTTGAAGATTTGGAGGCACTACTTATACGGGATGAAGTGCACCATATTCACGGACCACAAGAGCTTAGAGTATTTTTTGAGCAAAAGGATCTCAACATGAGGCAAAAGAAATGGCTAGTGCTCATCAAAGATTATGACTGTGAGATCCATTATCATCTGGGTAAGGCCAACGTTGTGGCTGATGCCCTTAGCCGAAATGAGTGACCCGAGCCGATTCGGGTGAAGGCTTATCAGTTGGTTATGACCGCTGATGTGATGAAGCAAGTCAGATGATTTCAAGATGAGGCGTTGAAAGAAGATCACCTTAACTATGAAAGGATGAGAGGTTTAGTCACGAAGTTAGGAGAAAAGACTCACGAGGTGAGAACCGCTTCAGGAGGATATGGATTCCCCAATACGGAGATCTAAGGGGACAAATTATGGATGAGGCTCATAAGACTCGATACTCCATTCATCCAGGCACCACCAAGATGTATCAAGACATGAAGAAGGACTACTGGTGGCCGGGTATGAAACGTGACGTGGTAGAGTATATGAGTAAGTGCCTTACTTGTTTGCAAGTGAAGGCAGAGCACCAAAAGCCATACGGGAAGATCTAACCTTTGGATATACCTGAGTGGAAGTGGAAGCACATCACCATGGACTTTATTACTAAGCTACCTCGTACAACGAGGGGGTCCGATACCATATGGGTGATTGTAGATCGCCTGACAAAGAATGCTCACTTCTTACCGATTAGCGAGACGTATTCATCCGAGAGATTGGCGGATCTGTTCATCAAGGAGATTGTAGCTCGTCATGGTGCGCCGGTGTCTATCCTGTCAGATTGTGACACCCCGTTCACATCTAAGTTTTGGAAAAGATTTCATGATGCAATGGGGACGAGGGTACACATTAGCACGACTTATCATCCTCAGACGGACGGTCGTCTGAGAGGACGATCCAGACACTTGAGGATATGCTTCAAGCATGCGTGATCGATTTTGGAGGAAGTTAGGACGATCACTTACCGCTAGTAGAATTCTCATACAACAACAGCTACCATGCAAGCATTGGCATGCCACCATACGAGATGCTATACGGTAGAAGGTGTAGGACGCCCTAATGTTAGGAAGTAGGGATGTTCAAAAAGCTAGATGCTTGAGACTCGCTCGAACTCGTTCGAAAAATGCTCAGAATTTTTCTCGTTTGATTTCGGCTCGATTTTAAAAC
>BJCO01744635.1:0-12147 GCA_018326465.1 Flaveria floridana | reverse complement strand
TTGTGCATCAGTAGATGATCTTCAGTTCTTCAGTTCTTCAACTTTAATCTTCAGCACTTGTCTTCAGTACTTGAAGTCTTCAGTACTTGTATGATTTCAGTACTTCAGACTTCAGTACTTATCTTCAGCACTTTAGATTCATCAGCTGTTGTACTTCAGATCTTTGACCTTCAGACTTTGATTCTTCAGACTTTGTCACTCAGCTGATGAAGGTCTTCAGCAGTTGTTGAGATGACATGTGGGACTTAGAGGTTTTCCTGATCTTGGCTCATTGGTTCTTTTGGTCCAACAGCTTGAAGTACTTCTTCGAGCAAAAGGATCTCAACATGAGACAGAGGAGATGGTTAGAGCTTATCAAGGACTATGATTGTGAGATCCATTACCATCCGGGTAAGGCCAATGTTGTGGCCGATGCCCTTAGCCGAAAGGAGAGACCCGAGCCGATTCGGGTGAAAGCTTACCAGTTGGTTATGACCGCTGATGTGATGACCCAAGTGAAATACTTTCTAGAGGAGGCATTGAAAGATGGTCTCCTAAATTCCGAACGAATGAGAGGTCTAGTCACAGAATTGGGTGAAAACACTCTCGGTGTTAAAACCTGAAATGGACAGATATGGATTCCCTAATACGAAGACCTAAGGGGATGAATCATGGATAAAGCTCATAAGACTCGATACCCGATCCATCCCGGTGCCACGAAGATGTATCAGGATATGAAGAAAGACTATTAGTGGACGGGTATGAAGCGTGATGTGGTAGAGTACGTGAGCAAGTGCCTTACTTGTTTGCAAGTGAAGGCAGAACATCAGAAACCATACGGGAAGATCCAACCATTTGATATACCCGAGTGGAAGTGGGAGCACATCACCATGGATTTTATTACTAAGCTACCTCGTACGGCAAGGGGATGCGATACCATATGGGTGATTGTGGATCAACTGACGAAGAGTGCTCACTTCCTACCGATCCATGAAACGTATTCTTCTGAAAGATTGATGGATCTGTTCATTAAAGAGATTGTACCTCGTCACAGTGTGCCGGTGTCTATCGTGTCGGATAGTGACCCCAGTTTACATCGAAGTTTTTGAAGAGATTCCATGATACGATGGGGACAAGGATACACATTAGCACGGCTTATCATCCTCAGATGGACGGTTAGTCTGAGAGGACGATGCAGACGCTTGAAGATATGCTTCGGGCGTGTGTGATCAATTTTGGAGGATGTTAGGAGATCACTTACCGTTAGCTGAATTCTCGTACAATAACAGTTATCATGCCAACATTGGTATGCCACCTTATGAGATGCTATACGGTAGGATGTGTAGGACGCCCATGTGTTGGGGTGACGTCAGGCAGAAAGAGTTGGGAAGCCTCGAGGTGATAGAGTCTATGACTGAGAAGTTAGAAACGATCCAGGCTTTCATGAAAGTTGCGAAGGATAGATAAAAGTCGTACGCTGACAAGAGGCGTAAACTGATCGAATTCAAGGTGAGTGACCGAGTTATGTTGAAGGTGTCACCTTGGAAAGGAATAATTAGGTTCCGGAAGAAGGGTAAGCTAAGCCCAAGGTACATAGGACCTTTCCGAATCATTGCACGTGTAGGAGAGGTGGCCTATAGGTTAGAATTGCAAGATGAGTTAAGTGGAATTCATCCGACATTCCTTGTATCTCATCTGAAAAAGTGCTTAGCTGATGAAGATATGATTATACCGCTGGATGATATCGAAGTAGATGAACGGCTCAATTATGTAGAGCAGCCAGTGGTAATCATAGATCGGAAGGAGAAGAGATTGAGGAATAAAGTGGTTCCACTGGTGCGAGTACAGTGGAAGCAAAGAAAGGGTTCAGAGTCTACTTGGGAGACAGAGGAGGAGATGAGACAGTATTACCCATAGTTATTCAAAGAGTGACAAGTTTCGAAGACGAAACCTCTTTAAGGGGGGTGGATTTGTAACACCCTAAAAATTTTGTCAAATAAAAGAAAGGAAAAGGAAATGAGAAGGAACAAAAGTGGAGGGGGCTTTGTGTAAAAGTACAAAAAAGTCAAATATCTTTTACATATAGGGATCGCCGCCCATGCCACCTTTTACAACTACTTTCTGTCGACCAAAAAACAAAAGAAAGAAGAGCAGAAGAGAAGAGTTTTTAGATTCTAAAGAGAGAAAGCAGCTAAAATCGAAATTGGTAAGCATTTTATGAGTTTTTGGTTCGGTTTTATAGATTTCTTGGCCATGTAACCGAATTATACGTGTTGTTACGTGTATATGTGCTCGGTTGGATGTCTTAACATGTGTAGGTGTTAACAAAACCTTTGAAAGTTCGAGTACAAAGAGATTGAGAACTTAAAGCAGCTAAGGTGAGTCTCTAGACCCCATGTTTTACTCGTTTTACAACTTTTTCGGGGCTGCAAATGCATGCAAATGGTTTTTATAAAAGGTTATATGTATGACCGTATGAGTATATGTTTGTATGTTGGTAGTTTGTGGTTGTTCATGTTATGTTAGGGCTTGGAATGGTAGTGAAAGGCTTAGAGCATGCTATGACATTGATTGGGACTGAAAAACATGTTAGAAACATATAAAATGGTGTTCATGCGCCCAAACAGGGCCCATGCGCCTGAATAGTATATAAATTGATTGACCCTAGTTTGACTTGTGGGCTGTTTTGGACTATTTTAAGTATGAATTAGTGAGTTTATGAATAGTATATGCATGATGTTATGATGAATGTATGATATGCATATGTGTATAAGTTGTTATCTTTTATTAGTTTTCAAAACGTATTTATATTATACTATAATATACGTTAAGTATTATGTGATTACTTTACGTAGTATGATGAATGTGTGAACAAATGTAAAGTATAACATAATGAATAGAAAGATGACAAAGATGAATAGTGAAATGTAATAAAAGAAAAAAAAGGCTTGCAAGCAGATTTAAAGAAGGATTACAACTCTTTGTGAGTTGGTAGCTCAACTGTGTGTTTTATAACATGCGATTTTAACCCATGAGGGTTCACCCACAGGGGGATCAGTCTAGGTGACTGAACGCATAGTACAAAATGGGATCCTTGTTGTTCAACCCTGGGCTTTGTGCCAATATATGATACGACTTTGTGCCATATAGTAACGGGGCTTTGTGCCTAGAATGGTGACTTTGGGCCACGGGCTTCGTGCCAATTAGTAAAGGAGCTTTGTGCTCGGAATGGCTGTTTCGGACCGCGATGAGGGAAAAGACTATCAGGATCTAGAATAAGTATGAAACGAGCGAGATGATAAAGTATGAAACAAACGAAGTGATGAAGTACGAAACGAAAGTTAACGAAAGATAGTGATAAAGTACGAGATGAACGTTAAGGAAAGATAAGGATAAAGTACGAAACGAGTAATAATAAATGAAATGATAAAGTACAAAATGAATGAACATGTACGATAACGAATGAACATGTGTGATAGTAAAGAAAGTGTTATGGAAAAGAGTATTTTTACGTAAGAAATGTATAAAGTATTTTGATACTTATAAAACTAGAAATCAGTCAGCAACGTTGACTTTTATGCATTTTTAGTTGGCAGGTAAAGGTTGCTGAGGATGGCATGCAGGGAGGCTACTTGGCAGGGCAAGACTTGCATCTATTCACGCATGTTATTATTGTTGTTTAGTAATAAAATCAATGAAATATTCTTTTGTAGTTGAACAGTATTGTATTGCATAACAACAGTAATTATTAATAAAATGAATGGTTTTTGTTAATGACTTTCGCTGTGATATTTTATGAAATGATAAAAATATGTATGTTTAGTGCTATGAATGACCAACTGTGAGGTGCCCGGGAACGGGGCCTTACATCAAGTCTTTCATGAAAGGTCCAAGCATATAAATGTAAAGTTGCGTTGGATTAGAGAAGTCTTATGTTCTAAAGTTGTTAAGGTAGAGTATGTTGATACTCACCACAATGTTGCGGATATGTTGACAAAGATACTTCCTGCATCAAAGTTTACACATTGTTTGGATATTCTGCATGTTACTTAGGTGTTACCGTTTTCATTAAACACCAAGGTGGAGATTGTTAGATATATTGTGGTGTTTTAATGAAGTATGTGTAGGAAGGTTTTACTTAATATGTCAATATCTTGTTGATGTATTGAGTATGCATATTTTAGTCTTGTATTGACAAGTTGTCATGGTAGAGGGTTGCATTGTTTCATAGTTGTGGGGGTTGTATTGACATTAGTAAAAGGTGAGTTAGTTAGAGTTTGTTACGGCTACAAAAGCCTTGAGTCATACGGGAAAGTGATAATCTTCATCTTCTTCGTTTTGCTGTGTATCTTCTTTCTTTTATACTGTATTCCATCGTATTCTTTTGATCTTTTCATTTCCTTGATTCTCACGTATTGATCTTCAAGTTAACACGTATGACAGAAAATATAAATACGTAAGCAACAATTTTGCTGATTAGACGATGTGTTGTAATAATGTTTAAACCAACATCAGTTGTAATCAATCAACAGATCACAAAACAGTTTCAACCTTACCACTAACACAACCACCCGCATGACCATCGCCAAATAGAAGCATCACCACCACCAACACAACCACCGCAAACAAAAGAAAGAACAAAAACAAACAAAATAAAGAGGCTCAGAGGCCTCCATTGCTACAACCGGAGTTGCCACACCAAGTATTGGCCCATCATTATCATCACCATAATAGAACTCAAATGGAAAATCCAAAAGGATTAAGGGGAAAAGCAACACTAAAACAACATCCAAACCCAAATTATCATCATCTCGCATTCACTATATCTATGGGCTTTAAACCCCCCCCCCCAACAACATCAAATTGCACTCATTTCACCTCAATTACCTCTGAGAACATCACCGGAACATGACGTTGTAGGCAGTGGGGGTTTTAAAACCACAGTCACCGGGTACACGCAACACCTACGACCGCCATCACCTCCGTCATCACATCCGTACAATCATCTTAACAGTCACAAAACAAAGAGACTCGGATGCTTCCATGGCTGCAACCGGAGTTGCCACGCCAAGTAGAAGGCCACCATCATCGCCACAACAAATGAAAACGAAAACCATAAAGGAATACGGCGGGAAATCCCAAACCCTCTCTCAAACCCAATAATGACGGACAACGGGAATATGGATGGAAGAATAAGAAGAAGAGGAGAGACTGGACGGGGAGTGAACAACATGTTATAACGGTAATCTCCAACGGAATGGTGGCGTCCGCAAGGAAGATAATTACCATTTCTCTCTCTCTCTCTCTCTCTCTCTCTTTCTAAATAGGAGATACACGTAATGCGATGTAGTACCACATACTTAATAAGCAGTACTTCCGGGGCCATTCCTATATCAAAACAATGACAAAGAAGGTTAAGCCAATGGCTTTTAATGATTTATGGTAAAATCACCTATGTGAAGAGAGAAGTGGGGTCACTTTAAATGGAATTGTGGCGTGCGCAATTCCTAGAGCTCTCGAACAACCAGGCAAGTGTCTATGACCATAAAGGACACACAAATTAGGGTCTAGCCAGACTAAGGAGAGAAATGTGTGAAGGTGTAATAACGTCTACACAAAGAGGGACTGGTTCAAAGACATCGCCTCTACTAGTCGCTAGGAGGCTAAGTGCACTTCACAACGGAAAGTTCAAAGGGAACACCTACTTATCCCTAAATACTTGACTTTTGAAGTTATATTGAGAAACCTTGATGAGGATTAATTTCCATTCATGTGGGGGATTGTTGGAAAAATGAATGAAAATTATGTTTTTCCATTTATCTATTATGAATATAATTATTGAGTATAATTGTAAACATGATGGTTGATTAAAACATTAAACTTGGAATTTCAAGTTTTCCCAGATTGGTGGGATGAAAAGGATGAGAGTAGTTTATAGATGGGAGTGTAATGGAGAGAGTATCTCCTATACAAGTAGACACACCCAGTGACTGACAGGAGGGCCTATAAAGGCCCGACACGCCCGCGGCCGGGGGGTGGGCGTTGGCGCTTGGTCGCATTGTGGCGGTTTGATGGCGGCACTTGGCACTTTGCACACTCGTATTGCCGCGGGCCGCTTGAGAGCCGATTTAGTATTTTTGAACTCTACAGGTTGCAACTGTTCGTATTCTATCAGTTAACTAGCATTCATGGATGATTAATGAATCCTTAATGCTAGTTAAGGAAACTCTTGAGGTTCCTTGAGCCAAGTTTAAGAGTTCATATGGGTTACTATAAGACAACCAAAAAAAACAAAACTAAATAGATCTCTCATCCTGTTCTAATTAACTGCATGAGTTGCAGCAATCCGTCTAGTTCATTGCAATCCTTCCCATCCTTAGCAGAACTTCATGTTGTTGTTTCAGGTATTTCTTCAGGTGCTAGGCTAGTCCCGGCAGTACACGCTGCTTCAGCTATTGTACCTTGGGAGACAGACGAGTTCACCTGGGTGGCCTGAAATTTGTTTTAAGGGACCGCTATTGAATAGCAAGCCTCAGCCATACTTTTAATTTTTGGTTGTTTCTTGCTTTCGTTTACAGATTCTGTTCGAGTGCTTCTATATATTGCTTGGTTGAGTTTTGATCAATTGTATAATCATTGTTGATGTTCTGTTTATTTAGATACGATATTTTGATCACGACATGATTTTGTTAGTCCTTTACATATCTTTGTAATCATTCTGTCTATTTTAATTTAAATATTTTAATCATTCTGTCCATGTAATTCTGTGTAAAATAAATCTTATATTATATTTGTGTTATATATATATACATAACTTATAAACGGGTTCCTACAAACTTAAAACAGAAATTTTAAAACTCGTTTTTATGCTCTCTTGATTTTGTATAACTATATTTTCTAAATTTTTTCTAAAATCAAACTTTGTGTAAGTTTGAATTTTGTCTGTCTCCATATTTTGAGTGTTAGTCAATTTGGTGTTGTCAAATTAATCGTGTTTTAAAATTTTGCTTTTACCAAACTTTGTGTAAGTTTGGATCTTTGGAGATTCCATTTCAATCAAATGAGCACTTTGATCAAGTACAAGAAAATTGATCATGTTTGATCAATGTCACTAACTTGGAACTTCTTGTGAAGTCTTATAAATTGATTATCTGTTAATCAATAACTGATTCCTTTTAACTTTTGTTTCAGAAATGTGTACTGAAGCTATGCAGACAAACTCCACCACAAAACCTATGACCTCATCTGCTGTGGGACCATTGGTTGGTACCCAGGTGACACATGTTATGGCTCACCATGCTAAGAGGCCTGAGAAGTTCTCTGGCTTGAACGTCAAGAGATGACAACAAAAAATGTTGTTCTATCTCACTACCTTAAGCCTTGTGAGGTTCTTACTAAGTCCCCACCTACTCCCGAGGGAGACCCTAATGCTCAGACACTGATCGAGGATGGAATTCCAAGGGCTATGTCTACCCCACCCAATAATGCTGAGAATGAAATACTAGGGTGGAGGTATGATGCTGTCAGGAGGACCCTGATACTGTATAGACTTTAGGGGCAGCAAAAGGTCTTTATTTTAGACCCTGAAGTACTATGATAGTCTTCCTTTAGTCCATATGTCACTTACTAACCCAAGTCAAAACAGGCAAGCGGGCAAACTGGCTGAGAGGATTTAAGACAGGATAGTTGAAGAGTTCAGACAGAGAAGAAGACAAAGGTTAACAGTCAATGTCATTGGTCAACTAGATGTTGAGGTGGACCCTAAGATTAACTTCGAAGGTGAAACCGTGACTGAAGGTCCAGTGATAGACCCTGTGAACCTTGTCACAGGAACTACTTCAACATCCTTGCAAGACCGGTTAAGGGATGGTCAATAAAATCAGTCTCACAATGAGGAGAGTGTTAGAGCCCTTAACATTCAAATAGGGAACCAGGTTTGGGAACAAGATACAAAGAACACTAGTAAGTATGAGACAGAACTCAAGAACAATATATAAGGTTTTCAATAATGTTGTATATTAATCTCAAGTTCTCTTACAAGAGTTACAATGCATAAAGTCCTTAATACAATACAAGACCCTGAGATACTTTATACTACATCCTACAACCGGCTATACTTGGAAAGCTAGTTGGAACATTGAAAGACAACAAAATCAATGTAGAGTCAAAAGGCAGATATCCTTTTTGACTAGTGAATATGACATGCCATAGCTCACATCCTAATATATTACAAAAAGGATAAAAGTACATAAAGTAGAAAGTTACAGACTCAAGACCTCAATGTATAATTGCAAAAGCATGGACCTTTTCACCAACTCTTGCAAGTTGGTGAGTTTTCAAAGTTATAGCGGAAAGTGGGTCAGCTTTCTGCAAAAGTACATCCGAGAAAAGCATGTTCTTTCTCTGTCTTTGGAAGAAATCAGTCTTCACTTCATTTGTCTTCAGAAGACTTTGTCTTCAAAGCGTCGGAAGACTTCATCTTTGGCTTTCGAAGATTTGGTCTCTGGCTTCAGAAGATTTTATACCTAGCATAATTCTCATACAAAGTATAAATCTTCCGCATGAACTTTTGACTTCGGAAGATTTTATACTTAGCATAATTCTCATGCAAAGTATAAACTTTCGTAGCAGTTCTACTTAGTACTAGATGCATGCATGCAGGAAGCCTTTTTGTTGCTTTGGTTGTATCAGTCTTTATATAAACCTTACAATCCTTTACCCTTAGTGAGGCACCAGCTGGTGAAGGTGCTTCACAACCTCTCTCTACCTAAAGCTTGACTGTTGACCGAGTAATAAAGGCTAAAGCTCTATCTACCTTGAGTCACCAAGGCCTGTGAGTGACAAAAGGAAAAGGAAATTCATTCCAAAGGAGATTGAGGAGCAGGAGAGAGTGAGTAAGAGGAATCTAAGGGGAGAGAATTCAAGTGGGTCCCCAGGATTCATGGAAGCTGCAATCAAAGTTGCCCCCAGGCCAAATACTCAAGATGATGAGTTAAAGGCAGCCAGATTAAACTACTTGGGGACTAAGAACTATAACATAGATGAACTCATCTCTTTTCACTTAGAGGAATTTAATGAACTAGGAGACACAAAGTTGTTAAAGGAGAGAAAGGAGGCAGAGGATGCAGAATTACTCCTCAAGATCATGGAAGAAAGGAAACAGAAAAGGGTCTACAAGCATGCTCCTACCCTCTCCCCAGTTTAAGAAAGTCCTGAGACAGAGGTGATCGCAGGGTGTTTATTTGATACTTATAACGTTTAATGGCTTTATTTTATACGAGTATTAGTGTCGAACATGTGTACTTTGAATGTGTTAATGTGTGTAGGTGCTAGAACACAAAAGTACATATATTGGGAGCTTTACGGAAGTATTGGAGCAAGTGGAAGGACCGGATGTGCAATTACATGAAAGATGAAATAAAATCAAGTCAATCAGGCACCACCGTATCAGTCATCGTATCCACCGCCGTATCATACTCTGACCACCGTAACAGTCACCGTAGCCACCGCCATATCATATGCTGGTCACTGTATCAGCCAGCATATCCTAAACAAAATCCAGTGAAAGAGCTCTGTAAAACTTCACAACCAGAGTATGATACGCTGGGGTCATCGTATCATACGCCGGTCACCTTAACAACCTCTAGATTTTGAGGATTTTCTTCCCTATTTGAACCCAATCATTAGGGTTTCGAAGAGACTTCTGCCACATGAATTTTAGAGGATTTTTAGGCATTTTTAAGAGTTCTTTTCACCATGGTTTCACCCGAATCAAGCGTTGACAACATCCAATCAAGCATTGAAGATCCAAGCATGTCGATGAGAGGCTAATTCATTCGTAACCACTTTCGGGAGGAGAGTTCTTGTAAGTGAAGCACTAGGTTTAGTTTGAATTGATGTTTTGGGTTATGTTCTCTTGACACAAGAATATAATTGTGCGTTTTTTGAAAGTTAAAAAACTTGTTGATGTTTAAGTATTTGTGTGCTTACATTCGCATTCGGTTTCCTTGCATCGTGAGCAGTTTGTCATTTATGTGAATTCTTTGCATAAATGAGTTGGTGATTGTGTGAACGAGCGAGTCTTACAAGTTTGTTTCATAATTATCACTTTAATAAAATGATTTTGCAAAATCATGCTATGTTATTCCTAATCGATTCTTATGAAGCCAAGTGTGAATCTCTGAACTTGAATCTTGAAAGTGGTTACCTTTTTCTCATAAGTTTCAAAACCCATTATCAAGTTTGTTGCTTTCTTAATTATTTTCATTCAGTTTACCTTTCCGCTTAAATCAAAACCCAAAAATATTTGCTTTTTAGTATTTTCGTTTCGTTTTTCAAGTTTTTATATATAAAGCTTTACACTTTCCACCAATTCCCTGTAGAGATGACCTTACCTACCCATACTATAGGTAGCTAAGTCTTTAATATTAACTTGTTTTTGATCCAATTATGACAACACGATCAAGAGACTATAGCAACTGAACAACCTCATGTAGATAAGGAAATAGATAGACAAAGCATGATTAGCTACCTGAGTGCCATGGACCTCTATCGGGCAACTGTACTTCTTCCATTGTCATACGAGTACATACAATTCGAGTATCTTAAGCAGCTTGAGTAGCAAGTTATAAAAGAACAAAAAGCTACTAAGAGAAAGATGAGGAAAGAAGCTGCAAAGTCAAAAGCCATCATCCAAAAGAGCCAAAAGAAGTCTGCTGATAGGCAGAGGATGATGAGCTTCTTAAAGCTGTATGGGTTCTCTGAAAGGAGGCTTAGTTCAATGTCTACATCCATGATGGATTAGCACATTAAAGTGATCAAGTAGAAGATTAAAAGGGGGAGCTTGTTGACTTGCATTCTCTACCAAGTCAACCTTCTCCTGAAGTTGAGGTCAAGGTTGAACCATAAGAGACAACACAACCTAGGCCTAGAGCAGAATCATAACCAATTTCATCTTCTAATCCACAGTAGGGTCATGATCCTTCTCCTTTTGAACCTGTGAGGGAAGAGGACTCAACTGAGAAAGATATAACAGAACAACTTGGTGCTGAAGGCCGGTCTTCTCTATTAAAGTCATCAAAGAGGAGGAAAAGGATAGCTATGAAAAAGGACACTAAGAAGAATAAGAAGTCCAAGGCATCCACCTCCATACCTCAGGATGAGTCAGAGCATCCTGAGGTGGCTCATGAAGAGGCTTCTCAACCAACTCCAATTTAAGTATAGCCTCTTGCAACTGGAAGCCACATCCTATCCTGGACTTTTGCTACAAATCCAGACAGATGGTATGTTATCTGAGATCAAAGAGGTCAAGATCTCTATTTCTGGCAAGACATGCTTGATCTTTCTCTGCATGATCTCCATGACATAAGAAGATACTATAAGAGTCTAAGGGATCCTAACCAGTTGATGAAGAAAGGAATGGTCTTGATATTTATGAGGATAATCAATATCTAAGTATCCTTCTTTGTTTTAGTAGCATCAGCCTAGGGGTAGTTTGTAAGGTTATACTTGAAAGGCTGAAGCAACCAAAGCAACCAAAGAGTAAAATCTTCGGAAGCTTCAAGGAGAAAGTCTTCCGAAGCCAAAGACTTAAGACTGATTTCTTTCAAAGACAGAAGACATGCTTTCTCTGATCAATTTTTTCATAAAGCTGACAAACTTTCCATTGCCACTCTGAAAACTCACCAACTTATACAAGTTAGTGAAAAGGTCCATGCTTTAGTAAACTGTAGATTATGGTTTGGAGTCTGTAACTTTCTACTTTCGTACCTTTTATCCTTTTGTATTAGTTTAGGATGTGAGCTATGGCATGTGATAGTTATAAGCCAAAAGGCAATCTGCTTTTTGACTGTACATTGATCTTGTTATCTAGATTAGTGTTTCCATCTGGCTTTCAAAGTATAGCTGGCTGTAGGATGTAGTATAAAGTATCTCAGGTTCTTGTATTTCTTTTTATGCTTTGTAACACTTGTAATAGAACTTGAGAGCAATATACAACATTCTTGAAAACCATACTTATCTTGTTCTTGTTCTTGTTCTTGTTCTGTCTCTTGTTTACTTGTGTTCCTAGCATCACATACTCAAACCCGGTTCCCTATATGATCTGTTAAGTGTTCTAAGTATCTTATCTTTATGAAAACTGTTGTATTGATCATCTTTTAACCGATC
>BJCO01744629.1:0-12631 GCA_018326465.1 Flaveria floridana | reverse complement strand
AGTAGCCTTCCCCGGTGCCATCCTCAGCAAATTACCTGCCAACTGAAAATGCATAAAAGTCAGCGTTGCTGAGTGAGTTCTCGTTTTATACGTATCAAAATACCTTATGTGTTTTATATTCAAAATATACCTTTCAAAAGATTTACCTTTACCTTTGTATATGAGCACACATCATACGTACATTCAAACAATATTCATTGCTTATTTCGTTTTTTCATACTTTCATTACTATCTTTAGTCATCGTATACATTCTTTCATTTCATTCTTTACATTAACATTTGTTGTCATATACATACTTTCTTTTCGTACTTTACACTCTCTTTTACTTTCATTCTCATACTTTCATATCGTAATTTACATTCTCTTTTACTTTTATTCTCATACTTTCGTATCGTACTTTACATCATTCTTTTACTTTCTTACTTTCTTTTCGTACGTTACGTCATTCTTTTACTTTTATACGGATCGATGTACAATGCCCCGAACATTATGCACGAAGCTGATGTTGGGCCTGTGTCTACAACTAGACTACGAACATTGTGCACGAAGCTGACCCAGTCACCTAGGTCAAGTCATATCTCCCTTTCATCCGGACCAATATGCAATACCCCGAACATTGTGCACGAAGCTGATGCTTGGCCTGTGGTCTACAATTAGACCATGAACATTATGCCCAAAGCTGACCCAGTCACCTAGGGCATGCCACAAGGGTCCCATCAATCTCAATGATTGACCCTTTATGCATCATTCGGGTTATTAAAACCGCACACAGTTTAGATAACGACAACATAGTCGTGCACCTCCTTTCTATTTGCTTGCAAGCCATTCTTTCTTTCATTACATTTCACTTTTCATCTTTGTTATCTTTCACTTCGTTATGTTATACTTTACGTCCATTCATACATTCGTCGTACTACGTAAAGTAATAACATAACACTTAACGTATATTATATTATCATATATACGTTTTGAAAATCACTAAAAGATAACACATCATACACATATTCATATCATACATTCATTATTTCATTATACATATTCTATCCATAAACCATCACTTATTTATGCTCAAAATAGACCCAAAATAGTCTATTGGTTAAACTAGGATCAAACCCTAAAATTCTGTTTTTCCTCAAAATTTCAGAAAATTTTCTAAGTGTTGGGTACATGAGCCCTTCTTAGGCGCATCAGCACTATTTGGGCGCATGGCACTACACTTAATTGTTTTTCACATTGGGCGCATGAACTATTCAGGCGCATCAGTACTATTCGGGCGTATGAACCAACACTTAAATATATCTAAGGCAATTTTAGATGCATGGGGTACTGTTTGGGCGTATGAGCCTATACTTGGTATTTCTAAGGCAATTTATTAGGCACTTAGGCCCTATTAGGGCGCATCACCTTACTTAAAACTTTTCTAAGGCAAATACTAGGCACATGGGCCCTGTTCGGGCGCATGAGCACCTACTTACACGTTTCTAAGTTGTTTTCCAGTCCCAAACCTTACTATAACCTCTTCTTAGTTTGTTACACCCATTCTAAACCTCAAACAAGTATTTACAACCATAAAACATCAACATATAAACATAAAACATACAGATGTACATACATAATAACTATAAAACCATTTTTAATACATTTTCAGCCCCAAAAGAGTTTAAAGACGTATAAAAGTCGGGGTCTAGAACTCACTTTAGCTGCTTTCAAGTTCAAATTCTACAAACTCAAACTTTCAAAGATTTCTTAACACCTAGACATGTCAAGACATCCAACCGAGCACATATACACATAAGAATATGTAGAATTCGGTTACATGGCCAAAAATCCATCAAACCAAACCAAAAACTTATAAAACACTTACCAATTTCTATTTCAGCCCCTTTTTCCTTGAAAACCCGAGAGAAGCTTCACCTTTTTCTTCTTCTTTCTTTTTCAGTCGAAAAGTAGAAGTTGGTGTGGATATAGGGGCGGCCATACTTCAAATATTAATATAATATAATATTTGACTTTTGTACTTTTACATAAAGCCCCCTCCACTTTTACTCTTTCTCATTTTCTTTCAAGATACTTTCCTTTTCTTTTCTTATTATTCTTCTTTTCTTTTCTTTAACTAGAAATTTTGGGTGTTACAAGTCTACCCCCCTTAAAGAGGTTTCATCCTCGAAACCCGTCACTCTTTGAATAACTGTGGGTAATGCTGTCTCATCTCTTCTTCAGTCTCCCACGTAGACTCCGAACCCTTTCTGTGTTTCCATTGTACTCGTACAAGTGGAAACACTTTATTCCTTAGTCTCTTCTCCTTCTGGTCGATTATTGCCACTGGTTGCTCTATATAATTGAGTTGTTCATCCACTTTCTTAGATGAGATACATGGAATGTCGGATGGATTGCACTTAACTCATCTGGCAATTCTAACCGATAGGCCACCTACTAGTGCGATGATTCGGAAAGGCACTATGTACCTCGGGCTTAGCTTACATCACTTCCAGAACCGGATGATTCCTTTCCAAGGTAAGACCTTCAACATAACTCGGTCGCCCACCTTGAATTCGATCGGTCTACGCCCCTTGTCGGCGTACGACTTTTGTCTATTCTTTGCCACTTTCATGAAGGCCTTGATCTTTTCTATCTACTCAGTTGTAGTCTCAATCACCTCAAGGCTTCCCAACTCTTTCTGTCCAATATCACCCCAACATAAGGGTGTCCTACACCTTCTACTGTATAGCATCTCGTAAGGTGGCATACAAATGCTGGCATGATAACTGTTATTGTATGAGAATTCAGCTAACGGTAGGTGATCATCCCAACTTCATCCAAAATCATTCACGCATTCTCGTAGCATATCCTCGAGCGTTTGAATCGTTCTCTCAGACTGACCGTCCGTCAGAGGATGATAAGTCGTGCTAATGTGCAGCCTCGTCCCCATCGTATCATGGAATCTCTTCCAATACTTCAATGTGAATCGGGTGTCATGATCCCACACAATAGACACCGGCATACCATGACAAGCTACAATCTCCTTGATGTATAGATCCGCTAATCTTTCGGATGAATAAGTCTCGCGGATCGGTAATAAGTGAGCACTTTTCACCAAACGATCAACTATCACCCAAATGGTATCGTACCGCCTCGTAGTGCGGGGTAACTTCGTGATAAAGTCCACGATGATGTGCTCCCACTTCCACTCGGGTATATCCAATGGTTGGATCTTCCCGTATGGCCTCTGATGTTCTGCCTTCACTTGCAAAAAAGTAAGGCACTTGCTCACGTACTCTAGTACGTCACACTTCATACCCGGCCACCAATAATCTTTCTTCATATCCTGATACATCTTCGTGGCACCAGGATGAATTGAGCATCGAGTCTTATGAGCTTCATCCATAATTCACCCCCGTAGATCTCCGTAACGAGGGATCAATGTCCGTCCATTTTGGGTTTTAACACCAAGAGTGTTTTGTCCCAACTTCGTGACTATACCTCTCATCCTTTCAGAGTTAAGGCGATCCTCCTTCAACACCTCATCTTGAAAGTCTTTCACTTGGTTCATCACGTCCGTGGTCATAACCAACTGATAAGTCTTCACCCGAATCGTCTCGGGTCTCTCCTTTCGACTGAGGGCATCGGCCGCAACGTTGGCCTTACCCAGATGGTAATGGATCTCATAATCATAATCCTTGATGAGCTCTAACCATTTCCTCTGTCTCATGTTGAGATCCTTCTATTCGAAAAAGTACTTCAAGCTCTTGTGGTCGGTGAAGATGGTGCACTTCATCCCGTATAAGTAGTGCCTCCAAATCTTCAACGTGAAAACCACAGAGGCTAACTCCAAATCATATGTAGGGTAGTTGACTTCGTGGGTTTTCAACTATCGGGATGCATAGGCTATCACCCTTCCCTGTTGCATTAATACGCAACCTAATCCCGAATAAGAAGCATCTGAATATACCATTAAGTCTTCACTCCCTTCGGGTAATGTCAAGACAGAAGCTTGAGTCAATCTCATCTTTAACTCCTCAAAAGCACACTCCTGTTCTTGACCCCATACAAATTTCACATCCTTGCTAGTCAATTTAGTCAAAGGTGAGGCTATCTTGGAAAAGTCCTTGATGAACCTCCTGTAATAACCCGCCAAACCCAAGAAACTACGGATCTCCTATGGCGTGTTTGGAGACGTCTATTGCATCACCGCCTCAACCTTTGCCGAGTCCACCATGATTCCTTTAGCAATCACCACGTGACCCAAAAATTGCACCTCGCGTAACCAAAAAGCACACTTAGATAATTTAGAATATAACTTTTCTCTTCTAAGTGTCTCCAACACCTCGCGTATGTGGCCGGCATGTTCTCCCTCGCTCTTCGAATAAATCAGGATATCATCACTAAACACAATCATTGATTTATCTAACATGGGCCAACACACTCGGTTCATTAAATCCATAAAAGCAGCTGGCGCGTTGGTCAAACTGAAAGACATAACGACAAACTCATAGTGTCCAAAATGTGTTTGAAAAGCTGTCTTAGGGATATCTCGCTCCTTTACCTTTAACTGATGGTAACCGGATCGAAGATCTATCCTCGAGAACCAACTGGCACCTTGGAGCTGATCAAACAAATCATCAATCCTCGATAGCGGATACCGATTCTTCACCATCAGCTTATTCAACTCTCGGTAGTCGATGCACATCCGCATACTACCGTCCTTCTTCTTCACACACAATACCGGAACACCCCAAGGAGAGATGCTCGGTCGGATAAACCACTTATCCATCAACTCATGCAGTTGATCCATTAGTTCCTTCATCTCGATAGGAGCTATCGATACGGTGCTTTGGCAACGGGTTGAGCACTGGGTATCAGATCAATCTGGAACTCAATCTCATGATCCGGTGGCACTCCTGGCAAATCCTCTGGGAACATGTCCGGGAAGTCACATACCACAGGTACGTCAGATAATTGTGGTACTGACGCATCCACATCTTTTACATAGGCCAGATAGGCACCACATCCACATCTCATGCACTTTTCTACCACCTCCATCGAAATCACTTTTGGAACCGTAGTGACGCGATCACCGTAGACCATCACCGAACTTCCATCGTGAACAACTAATCAAATCATCTTCTTACGACACATGATGTTTTCTTTATAGGTTGCTAACCAATCCATCCCTAGTACTACATCAAATCCACCTAGGGGCATCATATGTAACTTAGTAGAAAACCTATGACCTTCTAATTCTATGGCATAGTCCTCTATCACATCAGTAATTCTAGTGGACTTAGCAATAGCAGTTTCTACATCAAATGGCTCATTAATACTTCTACTACTAATGGATAACTTATCACAGAAAGCAGTAGAAATAAAACTTCTACTAGCACCAGAATCAAATAATATAGAGGCATAAATTTGATTTACTAGAAACATACCTGACATGACATTGGTATCCACTCTGGCCTCCTCCCGCATCATCATTGAATGCTCTAGCATTTGCCCTCTCTCCTTCATCTTCTATCCCCTTCCTTGCTCCGGAACTCTCGGCCCTCGGCTTCTTATAGTCCCGACTCAGGTGACCTACTTCACCATAGTTGTAACACCTCGCCACCCTACAATCCCTAGAGATATGGCCAGGCTTCCCACACTTGAAACAAACATTTAACCCCATCCTGCACTTACCAGCGTGCTCTCTCCCACACTTACCACACTTCTTCGTTCCTGAGCCTATTGTAACTACCCGTCTATCATCAACCCTCGCCTTCTTGTTGTTTGGGGTGAAACAGCCACGCCCAAACCTTTTCCAACTCCAGCTCCTATCACCACCACCTGCCCTCTTCGCCTCAACCACTGTCACCTCCCTCTTAGCGTACAACCTACCCGCCAGGTCAACCACTGAGCGAAAGGTACCCGGCCAGGCGGCGATCAAATGCCTGCGAATGTCAGTTGGCAATCCCTGAATGTACGTCTTGATCTTCCTCGTCACCAGCATCACCTGATCTGGCACTAGCCTTGCCATTTTGTTAAACTTGGGGTGTATTGTTGGTGGGTCATAGCGCCTGCCTCCAGTTGTTAGAACTCCCTCTCTATCTTATCAAGTTCCCGGTGAGGACAGAATTCCTCGATCACTAGCTTCTTCAGCTCTCCCCACCTCATCCTGCCAATAGCACTGCTGCCCTCGGCTTGGACAATATTTTCCCACCACACAGAGCCGAGTCAACAAATAAGTGCGCGGCAAAATTCACCTTTTGATCCTCCCTGCATTCACTAATCTCCAGTACTGCTTCCATCTATCTTACCCAGCGGTGAGCAGCAGCAGCATTACCATTTCCATCAAAAGTTAGGGGCTTGCATCTTTGAAATGCCCCATAGTTACAACCTCATACAGTTTCCTACACCGCTTCCTCCTCCTCTTCCTCACTCGAGACAATCGTCTCGGTCTCTGATCGTTCCCTCTCTTCTCTTCCTGTGGTCCTTTTTCTTTCTTTCTTCGCGTCCTCTCTTACCGCCTTGATCACTTTAGTCACTACAGACGATAGAGTCGTCTGCATAACTTGATGGACTTCCTCTACCACTGCCTCCTTTACCGAGGCCCTTAGATTCGCACTCTCATCATCACCTTCCTAGTTATGCATCTCGGGCTCTTCACGGGCCCTCTCATTAGTCTTAGCCTGGTTCCTAGTGACACATGGTTTAGCACCACGTCCACCCTATGCTCCATCCCTAGAGGCCTTAGATTATCTATATCCTGTCATTCTCTAATCACTATAAGACTTAAACACTAACACGGTCATTCAAGGTAATAGCTCAGTTTATGTTAAGTATAGTAAGTCCCTAATTACAGTGGCAAGTTATGATTAGCCACTTACTTTACTCTTCACACCCCAAGCATTTTCTATCCTGACTACATCAGTATCTAAATCTACTAAGGACACATAAGTCAAATAGCACACGCACATAATACTGCTTGACTTTAAGAAAAGAAATACCTGATGGCACGTAGCTACTCGGGCTGGCATTCCTTTCCTTTAGTCCCATTCTCAGTTTAAGATTTGGATTTGAAAATATTTACCTAATTCACTTAAACTTTTGCTCTGATACCATCTTGTAAGGCCCCATTTCTGGCCACCTCACAGTTGGTCATTCATAGCACTAAACATACATAATAATATACATTTCATAAAACATTGCAGTGAAATTACATTAACAAAAGGCCATTCATTTGATTAATAAATTACTGTTATTATGCAATATAATATTGTTAGGTTATAAAAGAAAACATCCATTAATTGCATTACAAAACAATAATAATAATAATATGTGTGAATGGATGTCAATCTTGCTCTTCCGAGGAGCCTTCCCGGGTGCCATCCTCAGAAAATTACCTGCCAACTAAAAATGCATAAAAGTCAGCGTTGCTGAGTGAGTTCTACTTTTTTACGTATCAAAATACATGTGTGTTTTATATACAAAATATACCTTTCCAAGAAATACCTTTACCTTCGTATATGAGCACACATCATACGTACATTCAAACAATATTCATTGCTTATTTCGTTCTTTCATACTTTCATTACTATCTTTAGTCATCGTATACATTCTTTCATTTCATTCTTTACATTAACATTTGCTATCATATACATACCTTCTTTCGTACTTTACACTCTCTTTTACTTTCAATCTCATACTTTCGTATCGTACTTTACATTCTCTTTTACTTTCATTCTCATACTTTCGTACCGTACTTTACATCATTCTTTTACTTTCTTACTTTCTTTTCGACGTTACATCATTCTCTTACTCTTATACGGATCGATGTAAAATACCCCGAACATTATGCACGAAGCTGATGCTAGGCCTGGGGTCTACAATTAGACCACGACCATTGTGCACGAAGCTGACCCAGTCACCTAGGGCAAGTCATCTCTCCCTCTCATCCAGACCAATGTGCAATACCCCAAACATTGTGCATGAAGCTGATGCTGGGCCTGTGGTCTATAATTAGACCATGAACATTATGCACGAAGCTGACCCAGTCACCTAGGGCGTGCCATAAGGGTCCCGTCAATCTCAATGATTGACCCTTTATGCATCCTTCGGGTTATTAAAACCGCACACAGTTGTAACGACAACATAGTCGTGCACCTCCTTTCTATTTGTTTGCAAGCCATTCTTTCTTTCATTACATTTCACTTTTCATCTTTGTTATCTTTCACTTCGTTATGTTATACTTTACGTTTATTCATACATTCGTCATACTACGTAAAGTAATAACATAATACTTAACGTATATTATATTATTATAATATGTACGTTTTGAAAATTATTAAAAGATAACACATCATACACATATTCATATCATACATTCATTATTTCATTATACATATTCTATCCATAAACCATCACTTATTTATGCTCAAAATAGACCCAAAACAGTCTATAGGTTAAACTAGGGTCAAACCCTAAAATTTTGTTTTTACTAAAAATTTCAGAAAATTTGCTAAGTGTTGGGCGCATGAGCACTATGCAGGCGCATGGGCCCTGATTAGGCGCATTAGCACTATTTGGGCACATGGCACTACACTTAATTGTTTTTCACTTTGGGTGCATGAACTATTCAGGCGCATGAGTACTATTCGGGCTTATGAACCAACACTTAAATATATATAAGGCAATTTCAGATGCATGGGGTACTGTTTGGACGTCTGAGCCTATACTTGGTATTTCTAAGGCAATTGCTTAGGCGCATGGGCCCTAGTAGGGCGCATCACCTTACTTAAAACTTTTTTAAGGCAAATACTGGGCGCATGGGCCCTGTTCGAGCGCATGTGCAGCTACTTACACGTTTCTAAGTTGTTTTCCAGACCCAAACCTTACTATAACCTGTTCTAAGTTTGTTACACCCATTCTAAACCTTAAACAAGCATTTACAACCATAAAACATCAACATATAAGCATAAAACATACGGGTGTACATACATAATAACTATAAAACCATTTTTAATACATTTTCAGCCCTAAAAGAGTTTTAAAACATGTAAAAGTCGGGGTCTAGAACTCACCTTAGCTGCTTTCAAGTTCAAATTCTTCAAACTCGAACTTTCAAAGATTTCTTAACACCTAGACATGTCAAGACATCCAACCAAGCACATATTCACATAAGAACATGTAGAATTCGGTTACATGGCCAAAAATCCATAAAACCAAACCAAAAACTTATAAAACACTTACCAATTTCGATTTCAGCCCTTTTTTCCTTGAAAACCCGAGAGAAGCTTCACCTTTTTCTTCTTCTTTCTTTTTCAGTTGAAAAGCAGAAGTTGGTGTGGATATAGGGACGGCCATACTTCAAATATTAATATAATATTTGACTTTTGTACTTTTACACAAAGCCCCCCTCCACTTTTGCTCCTTATTGTTTTTTCTTTCAAGATACTTTCCTTTTCTTTTCTTATTATCACTTTTGTTTTATTTAACTAGAAATTTTGGGTGTTACATGTCATCTCTAACATTCACTTCTTTATTTACTTCTTCATCTATCTCATCACCAGCATTAGCTTCTTCATTCACATCATTCATTTCATCATTAACATTATCATTAACATGATCAGAAATTGTTTCTTCACTATCTGTTTCTTTGTCAGCTTCAGCTACATTATCATCACCATCATTATCATCATCATCATCACTTGATGAACTTTCATCATTCTCAGGTTCATTATCATCATCATCAGCTTTCTTGCCTTCAGAATCAGATACATCTTGAATAACATCCTCCATTAGATCATTTTGATCTATAGGAGCATCCTTAGTCAAATGAAAATGATCATCATTGATGTTTACATCATCTCTTGTAACATTTCTGATATAGTCAAAAACACGTACATTCTGAGCACCAGTAATCATTGCTAGTCTCTTATACACTGTCTCATACATATGTTCAAGATCAAATCTTTCTCCACTGACTCCATATGCATGAAAATCAGGGTTTTTTTCATTTATAATCATCTGGAGAAATCTGGGATACATCAAGTACTTGTTTCTTTTTCCTTTCTCCAGATTGTAACCAAACCCATTAAGTATCCATTTACCCATATTAAATCTTCTGTTTATGGCTAATGCTACTATTGGAGGTGCTACATCAACAGGAAATGAATTTCAACCTGCACTTCTCTTTGACATACAGTGTTGGAATATGTAGCATAATAGCTTCCAGCGATTGTAAACCCTTGCTCTAAAGATTTGTTTCTTTAGAAAGTTGTCTGGAAGACCCAATACCATGAATGTCTCTCTACATTCATTAAATGAAAGCTTAGCCAAGTCTTGTGGGTCATTGTTTCCAATTCTTAGAGCATCCCTTATAGTTTGTTTAGAAACTTCTATCATTCTTTGATCAGTGATAAAACCTCTTAACACTTTCGTTCCATCATCATCTCTGTCTATCTCAACTGTTCTCCAAAATTTCTTTATTAATCTTGCATAGATGACTGGGCTTGCACATATAGCATACACATATCTTATTCTCAATAAAAATCTAATCATGTCTTCATACCCCACTGCATCATGAACATCTTCATTTAAGAAGGCTGCAACATTGTGATTTGGCTCAAATTTTAATTTCGTCATATGTTAAACACAAGACAAATAGTAAGAATAAATGAATAACAAATATTTAATTCTTATTATGGATTATCAAATTAATTAGTGATTTTTGAATTTTTAAAACATGATGAATGTCATTTAGAAAATATTTTAAGTGTTAAACACACTATACCATAAGAACAATGATATTCAAATTCAAGTTTAAAGATTTAAAAACTACTAAACATTAACAATCTTTTATAAAATCTATTGACTATTTGAATTTCGATGATTTACAACTTTATTTTGACTAAAAAATTTAAAATGACTTTTCGTTTCTTGTGTTCCTGACTGTCGACTGATGAACACCAAATCATCAAGAACAAAATATGATGAAATTATGTTTTGATTATCCCAGCCTAAGCGAAAATGTATATTAACAACTCATTAATGTTCAAATTTAATGATTGTCAAACATATGATTCTTAAATTTTGAATTTCGTCACTTTTTAGGGTTCATACGCCTGAATAGGTTTCAAACGCCTAATCAAATGCTCTGTTTATGTTCTGAAATTTGATATTTCACGCTCAACACAATGTTTGAAATCAATGATTTTACCTATTTAATGCAAAGATTAAATGGAAATCAATCAACACTGATATAATGAAGTAAGTCGTATAAGCTGATAGAATAGAGAGTTTTTGAGTTTAGATGTGAAAATGAAGAATTTTACCAAGTGTTGAATATATATAGGTGTAAAAACTCTTAGGCGCATTACCACTGTGTAGGCGTATAAGCACTTTTGAGACGCATGAGAGTTAGACGCATGAGCATACTTAGTCGCATTTCTTCAGAAATCCTTGGATGCACGAGAACTGTTCAAGCGCATGGGCACTATTTAGACGCATCGGTTTAGGCGCATGGGCACTGTTCAGGCGGAAGGGCACTGTTCAGGCGTATGACCTAGACAAAAATGCCTAATACTTGGTCAATTTAATGAAAGCTTAGTCCACATGAGAACTGTTTAGGCGCATGAACCTTTCAAGTATCCACACTTAAAAATATTTCAACTTTGGTACTGTTTAGACGCATGACAACTGTTCAGGCGCATCAGCTTGAACCAAAACTCCTAACACTTGTACAAATTTCTGAAATTTCATCATACTCCTGAATTGGACTTTTTGACAAATTTCATCAACATTGTTTATACACATGAACACTGTTTATCATAAATTTTCACACTTCACACTTAGTCAACTTTGACTTTCACTCATCATACATTATTCAAATGTCAAATTATCATTTTTAATTTTCAATCAAGCACAAAATTTTAAAAAAAATTGATTATTTTATTATTCTTTTTATTTTTTATTTTTTTTATTTTTTTATATTTGAACAATTTCCTGTCATTTTAGTCTTTATTTTTGTCAACAATACAAATGATCACATTTTTTATACCAAGAAGCTTTTCCACTTATGCTAAAATATTTTTAAGTTCATGTTTTCATCATATCAAACACACACATGCTTGTTATATATAGCTTCATCCTTTTCATTCAAACATTTGATTTTGATTATTTCTTTTTAATTTTCTTTTATCCTCTTCATCCAAACATTTGATTTTGATTATTTCTTTTTCATTTTATTTTATCCTTTCCATCCAAACATTTGATTTTGATTATTTCTTTTTAATTTTACTCCCCCTAAACTTTTAAGTTGACAAACTTAGAAGTTTATTAATAATGAAAATAGAGTAACCAATCATTATCAACACGCATGCACACAGAAAATCATGCAAAAGTAAAATTAAAGCAGAATTGTAACACCCGGAATTTTGTTTGGAGTGTCATGCGACTGGAGTCCCATACGCATGGAAGTCATGCGACTGGAGCTCCATACGCATGGAAGTCGCACGACTGGAGTGTCCAATCGCATGGAGCTCATGCGACTGGAGTGTTCAATCGCATGGAACTCATGCGACTGGACTGTAGCATTTAAGGGAGAGGGCAGCCCTTACCCTCTCCCCACACTCACAAACATCAGCCATAGAAAGA
>BJCO01744625.1:0-10035 GCA_018326465.1 Flaveria floridana | reverse complement strand
TGTTGGACCAAAAGAACCAATGAGCCAAGATCAGGAAAACCTGTAAGTCCCACATGACATCACAACAACTGCTGAAGGCTTCATCAGCAGTTTGACAAGTCTGAAGAATCAACAGCTGAAGACCAAAGATCTGAAGTACAACAGCTGAAGATCCCAAGTACTGAAGATAAGTACTGAAGTCTTCAGTACTGAAGAATACAAGTACTGAAGACTTCAAGTACTGAAGACAAGTGCTGAAGATCAACAATTGAAGAACTGAAGAACTGAAGATCAACAACTGATGCACAAAGTCTGAAGACAAAGACTGAAGACATCAGCTGATGACAACTACTGAAGTCATCAGCTGATAAAACATCTGAAGACCAAGTCTGAAGACCAAGTGCTGAAGTTTCAGAGTTTGTCACAACAGCTGAAGAAATCTTCTTCAGTTGTTGTGATGGTTTTACTTTTCAGTAGTTTTATATTTTCCTTTTCAGTAGTTTGTATAACAGCTGAAGAGCTTGTTCTTCATCTGTTATAGTTCAGTAGTTGTAAATAACTGAAGAGCTTGTTCTTAAGTCGTTGTACCTTTTCAGTAGTTTCCTTTTCAGTACTTGTAATAAGTAGAACACTTGGATTTTGTAAGAAGATGTCAGCTGTTGACATCTTCAGTAGTTTAGTGTTCTATCAGTAGTTTGTTAAATAACCGCTTGATGTCAATGTCAAGTGACATCAGCATTTATCATTTTCCTTCTATAAAAGGAAGATGACCCAATTGTAATCTTGCTGAAACGTGTTGAGTTATAGAAAATATCTTTTTGGCAGAACTTTTCTCTCTCTCTATGATTGTACTGTTACATGCAAAATCTTTTATGTTCTTGCTGTAATCGCTAATTATTGTGCTAAATCCGCTGCGAATACAATCTGATTGATCAAACTAGAGGCTGAGATCCTGTCACATAATGACCATGTCGAGTTCTGAACGCAGTCTTGGGAATATCCTCATCTTGCACCCTTAACTGATGATATCATGGTCTTAAGTCAATCTTAGAAAAGTAACTAGATTCATGCAATTGGTCGAATAGGTCATCTATCCTAAGGACATGATACCTATTCTTTATGGTTACTTTATTGAGTTCTTGGTAGTCGATGTACATTCTAAAAGTTCCATCTCTCTTCTTTACAAATAGAATTGGTGCTCCCCAAGGGATACACCAGGATGTATAAATCCTTTACCTAATAATTCATGAAGACTCATTAATTCTTTCACTTCTGTTGGCGCTAAATGATACGGAGATTTGACTATACGGGCAGTCTCTGGTACTAATTCAATTTTGAATTATACTTGACGAGGGGGTGGTAATCCTGACAATTCATCAGAAAATACCTCTGCATATTCTATAACAATATGAACATCTTCTAAATTTTTCTTGTCTAATTGTGTATCATCTATATGGGCTAGAAACGCTAAACATTTCTGTCTCAAGTATCTTTGAGCCATGATTCAAGAAATTATTCTAATAGGACCTCTAGGTTTCTCTCCATTTATGAAAAGAATTCGGTTGTCTCTCATTAAAGGTATTTTAATCATTCGTTTTCCACAAATGATTTATGCCTGATTTTTACTTAACCAATCCATACCCACAACAATATCAAAACCTCCTAATTTAATAGGGATTAGATCTATGTCAAAGCAATGATTATCTAAGTTTAGAACACAATTAGGAATAACTTCACTAGCTTCTATCATTTTTCCATCAGCTAATTCTATCATATACTTATTTTTCAGTTTTTTTGATGCTAATCCAAGTAAGGGTTTGAAATGATTTGAAACAAAACTTCAGGTTGCTCCCGTATCAAATAACGTTGTTGCGTATTGGTCATTAATAAGGAACGTACCTGTCACCAATTTCGGTTCCTGCTGTGCCTCTTCCGCTTGAAGCACAAATGCTTGACCATGCACATTGTTTGAACTCCTTGGAGTTTTGCCTTTTAGTTCCAGGTATCCATTACGAAGGTGGTCCTCTTTTCCACACTAATAACACACGAGCTTAGGATTTATGGGTCCCTTACATTCTTTTAACGTATGTCCCTTCTTTTTGCAATTTTAACAAATTACCAGCATACATTTCCCAACATGATAACTTTTGCAGGTATTGCACCAGGGTTGACTTTCTGTTCGTAGCCTTCCTTCCTATACGATTCCCATGAAATTTGTTTTTGGGTTTCTATTTACCTTCTTGTTCCAGCTTCCTCCAAAATTCCTTCCTGTGTTAATTTTCCATTTCCTTTTCTCTCCTACCTTGGTTGTAGTCAATGATCCGTTCCTAATCATTTCGGTTGTCAAACTTCCTGCTATAGCCACTGCATCATGAAAAGTTTTTCGCATTGGAGACTTTACCATTCCTCTTATCTATAATACTAAACCCCAAATGTATCTTCCTATACTTTTAGTTTTGGGAGTCACCAGATGTGGCACTAACCTAAAAAGGTCATTGTACCTATCAGTATACTCATGATGTGCTTCATATTTCATGTCTAATGCTAAAAATTCCATTTCATTTTTCTCTATTTCTTATAAGGGCAATACTTTTCAATTACAAGGTTCCTAAACTCTTTCCAGATTAATCCGTTCATAACATGCCTTCCTTTTGTTTGGACTTACATTTTCCATTAAAAATGTGCCTCTCCTTTAAGCGAATGCAAATCAAGCTTGGTTTTGCAATTTTCAACACAATCACTAATATCCAAAACTGACTCTATTTCCTCTAACCAACGTAAGGCTTGCACTACTCCACCTTTTCCATCAAAGTCTCGGGGTTTGCAAGACATGATAGTCTTATAAGAACACCCTTTTCTAATTCCATCTACAATCTCTTCCTCTTGGTGTTCCTCTCTATTAGCATTTACTTGTTCTTCGTTTCCAGACGGTACACTTTCGATGTTAAGGTTTTGTTGTAGTTGAGTTACTAATCTAGGTATTGCAGCCTCCAATTATTGAGTCACTATTTGAGAAATCCTTTCATTCTCAATGGTAGTGGTATTTACTGGCGGAGCTTCTTCCCATAGCCTAGTTCTTGGTCGTCCAACTCGTGCAGTTCTTCGTATAGGTTGAGTAGTCCTTTTTGGTGGCATGTTTCACTACACTTTAATTGTATTAATATCTTAAGAAGACAAGAGTATGTATTTGTGTATAAGTTTTACCGAAACATAATATTTAGTAGTCATAAAACAAAGCGAATATTTTAGTGTATCCTTATTCTTATACTTTTAAAGTTATCACACCATACATAAGGTTTATTATATTTCTAATCTCCCCAAATCCAATCCTATATCTCAGTAAGGATGCTTTTACTTCCTTCCTTCACTTGTTTGACATCTATTTTGATCACCTGAGTTTCTTGTTGAATCTTCTTAATCCTTTTAATAATCTGGTTGGTTGCCTCCTTCTGCCATTGCCTCTTGATTCCACTTTCTGCTATTTCAGAATCATTAGATTGATTTGTGGGTGTAGTTTCAGATGTTGTAGAAAAAGTTTCTATTTTCTAGAATTTCCTTAGTCAGAAATTTCCTGCCATGTTGTACACATTTTCTAGGGGTCTGGATTGTATAATCACCCATGGTTACTTGTGCATACCGGACGTAAAATTTTGGCTTAGTGTTAGTCCTGGTCTTGGGTTGGGAAATTTCCATGTTGTCCAGAGGCTCTTGTTCTGGTGTTGTTTCCTTAAGGTTGTTATGGTCCAAATATTCCAAGGGTTCAGTTTCATTAATGTGGCTATCAGAGTTATAAGTACTAATAACTGCAAAAATTCTTACCAAATTTAATTATACTATTTCTAGTCAAAATAACTAGTCAGGCAGGTTTATAGAGTTTCACATTCATATATTGAACATATATAATTCACATATTTGCTCATAAAACAATTTACCTTTTATTAAATCATAACACCTCTTGTTAGTACCTAAATGTGACATTCGGTAATTTTCCGTTACCAAACTCCGTTAGTTCTGTTAGGTCTTGCATACATGTGTCATGAGCACACACTAGTTGTCGTTGAACGTTGGTGACTTGATAATAATTAACAATGATAAACTAATAATAATTTAACCAATAATATGATTATTAGGTTATGCCTATGTGCTTACGCGATTTAAATATTAGTTGTGAATTTTACGCGATAACATGATTACGTGTAATATATATATTCCATGTGTTTTGTAGTTAATTGAGAATGTATATGATTATTATTAGTGATTAATAATGTTTCTATTTTGTATTTTAAAACTATTTAAAAATTATTTAAAAAGATTAGTTTTTATAAAATATAAACAAAAGAGGGTTAAGTGTAATAAACCTAAACTAAAACTTAACAAAATAAAACAAAACCCTAGCTCCCAACCCCCCCCCCCTTCGGTTGAATCCCCCTCTCCCTCTCTTCTTTGTGATTTTGATCCATAACACACACATACAAGTCGATTTTGATCTAGTTCAAGCATCCCAAGGTGTTAGCAAGTTCTAATTTTGGTTTCTACATGTTTAAAGGTAGGTTTTATCAAGCTTTTTCATAATTTTTGATGTTGATGAACCCTAATCCGAAAATTGTGATGAAAAGATTAAATTTATGATGGTTTGATGATGATATGATGTTAATTAGGTTACATGAATGTTCATCTAGGTTGATTGTGCAAGAAATTCATGATTTTGATCATCAAGTTCATACCTTGTGCTAAATAGTAACTTTTGGTTTTAAAATTGTGCAATTGATAGTTGTTGATGATTCTAAGATATTAACTATGTTTAATAGATGTTGTTTTATGATGATTATGCAAGCATTAGGTGAAATTTGGTATCTTGTTCATAGATTTCCCAAAATAGAAACTTTTGGATCATGACGATACATGTTATAGTGAATTATGATTGTTAATGTGTTTGAATAGTCTAGGAATGTTGTTGATGAATTCATGAAAAATTGAGTGTTTGATTGATTTTGAGATATTACTTTCCCAAAATGGAAACTTTAATTTTGAAAAATCATTGGATATTGTGATTGGACATATTTATGATGCTAGGATCAGGATTGGATATTTATTGATGATGTCTAATCTATTAGCTTATGCTAATTGGGTTGTTTGGATGGTTGATGAACTAGTTGGAAGAATGTAGGTTGCTTGGAAAAAATGCATGAATACAAGTATGATGTTTTATAGCAAATATAGGTATGATGGGTAATGTTGTTGATGTGACTTAGGAAGTACAACATGGATTATTGTTTGTGATTAGGAAGTCATGATTGCAATTTGAAATGATCATTGCTACGAATGTTGATTTGTATAAAACTGATGATCAATGTGATTATGCTAAACTGAAGTAGTGTAAGGATCTTGTTAGAACTTGAGTTGATGATGGGATATACGTGGATTACTTGTTTGATTATCATGTGTGATACATTGCTACACTTGATTGTTTGGGAATTAAACTAATATGTCACCAACAGGTCAAACGGGTCCATTACATCAAACGAGTCTTGTTTTCTAAAACCTTTGGTCAATGTGTTAATTGAGCACTTAGTGTTGTTAGAGATTCTATACACGTACTTATGTACTTGCGTGTTCTAGGTAACCTATGATGTTTGTCTTTCTCTCTCTTAAGTTAGGTTTAATATCATTCGAGTGCACACCAGGTGAGTTCATGCCCCACTTCTTATACACTCTCCCTTTTGGGGGAGAGAGCATATTTGTTTACAAACACATCACTGTTGTAAGTTGTGTATAGTTTAACATAGTGTAATTTACCTTGAAAGTCCTCACACTTTCGGATCGTTAATATTGGTAACAAGCGGGAAATGCTGGGTAGTACTACTGGGCCTGACAACTACCCATGCGACTTGAGGTCAAACGAGTGTAATATTGTCTTAACACAAACATTATCACAACTTGGTAGGTTGTGATGGGAGGCAAACAAACGAAACACATGTTAGCTTCGATCGCAAAATCACTATGGTTATTACTGGTGAATTTAGATTAGCTATCTAGTTCAATGCACCTCTTATGTTTTATAACTGTTACTATTTATATTAAACGCAAACTCTTGAACTCACCAACCATCGTGTTGACCCTTTTATATGTTATTCTCAAGTCGAGGTTGACTGCAGCCGTAGGAGCACGCACGGGTCTCATACGCATTTTAAAACTGATGACATTAGTATTTTGAATTTTTTACTTTGGTTACTTCATAATAGATTGGTGTGTGTTTGTCAGTTTCCATTCTCAGTACTTTAAGCTTAACTTACTTACAAACACTTCCGCACAGTTTTTAGTCTTAAACTTTGATTTCATTTTATTTAAACGTTGCATATAGTGTCATTCTAAGTAACTAATGACTGGGATCCTGGTTTGTTCACACGCCTCGTGGTAAAACCCCGCACGTGGATTTTGAGACCGTGACACTATATAAAATCATATAAAAAAGTTTACTTAATCACATTAAAATTTATCATCATATAAACTTATGAGTAAGAAACATGTTTTTAATCACATTGAAAGAAGTTATTATCATACTAGCTTATGGTTATAGTCTAGGCATTTGCTAATAATACCTAATTCTGTATAACCAATTACTCTGATACCAATCTGTCATATCCCGGCAGAAGCGTGAAATGCTTGGGTGTGACTTCTCGGTTCAAAACACATTGATTATAAAAATAACATGCACAATAGTTAACTAGACATTTATTTCATTAAGCATTCATATTTGATGGGTTACATTCTTATAACATATACAAAACTTGTCTTATCTTAGACTTTTACATAATATTTTATAGGGGTAACTTTGTAAAATAGTAACCAACTTTTTTATAAATTAGGTCACTTAGTTTTTGATGGGTTACATTCCTATAACATATACAAAAAGTGTTCTAATTAGGTAACTCAAGTTTTAAAAGTGTTCTAATTAGGTCACTTAGTTTTTTATATTTTTTATAAATTAAAAGTCTTAACATGTCTTTTAGCATGTTATACTTTTTGTTTCAATTAGAAAATATTTTTTTCTATCTTTTGATGCTAATATGAAACGATGATATAAATTTGAAGTACTTTTTTTTTAATTTTTTTCATAATTAAGATGTTTTTTTATTAATATAAGTTTATATATTGAAAATTCTGACACCCTCATCTTCTCCACTGTTACTTTCTTGATATAAGAAAATTTAGTGATGACTGGATTTGATCGTTTAGTGATTCAATTTGAGAAAAATATGCATGAGTGACTAAATTAGAATAATTCTGAAACTTGGTTATTATTCTGTGACATTTTTCCTATTTTAGGGGTAACTTTGTAAAATATTAACCAACTTTCAAAAGTGTTTAAATTAGGTAACTCAAGTTTTAAAAGTGTTTCAATTAGGTCACTCAGTTTTTTTCTTAGTGATACTAGACATGTGCATCCACGGAAATGCTGAAATCTATCAGATTCACTGTTACTCGTACACATAATTTTCCTATCACGTCATACCATCCATTGAAAATATCAAAAGAGAGCACGAGATTATAAGTCATACGGATAACCTTAAAAAGCATACTCAAAACAGCCGACACAAAGTTGGTGAGATCATAGGTTTAATAGCTTAACAAAATTATTGATGCAAAAGAAATAAGATTACAACCAAACCTACTTATATGCCACTGTTCTATCCCGAATATCATAATTTATGTGAATTTTTCATAATTTAACTCACTATTTTGCTATTTCTTTTAATTTTTCTAGTTACAGAATATTCTAACATATAAAACTCAATCATATATGTGATTTAAGTCATGAAATTTGTTTAGGAATTCCTATAAAATATATGGGTTAATATATAATCTTTCTAGATTTTTACCAGGTTCAGAGCTTCTGCATAACAATTTCCTTCTATTTCCTTGAATTAAATATATAAATTAATCCACCCAATATTATTACCTTAAAATTTACAGACTACTATTTCTAATATTTCTAAACAAGTTCCTAATTGTATTCCCACATTTACAGTCATTTAAGTACTTAATCTAAGTTATCAGAAATATTCATGTTCAACACTCTAATTCTTGTATTTTGGTTTAACTCCTTGATTTTTACAAAACCTTCAATTTTTAAGTTTGTGAATCCCATTTTCTTACTGATTTTTGATAGAAATCATATGTTCATAAGGTTTAGTGAATAACTTTGATAATTTAACTTAAAGGGTTGGTAGTGTCTGCAAAAAATGTGGAAGGGTTCACCTAGGTGAGTGTAGAGTGGGAACTAGTAAGTGCTTCAAATGTGGCGGCGAGGGCCATTATGTTAAGGATTGTAAGGGAGCATGGTGTTACCAGTGCGGTGAGATGGGTCATCTTGGAAGAGACTGTAAGAAAGGAAAAGCAGGGATCGGGAGCTGGCAAACTGGAGATAAAGGAAAGGGGGACGGGCAGAAGATGAAGGCGAGGGCATTCAACATGACTCGCGATAAGGCTCGAGCAGACCCACAAGTAGTTTCAGGTATGTTTCTGGTGGACCACGAATATGCATCTGTGCTCTTTGATTCTGGTATTAGTAAGAGTTTTGTGTCTACTACCTTTTGTCGTTTGTTGCATGATGAGAGTAGAAAGATAGATGAGCCCTTTTATGTAGAAACAACCATTGGTAAATCCACCAAGGTGACTGAGGTAGTTGAGGGTTGCATGATACAATTGGAAGGTTATAAGTTCCCTGCTAGATTATGTATTATGGCATTAGGAGGTTTTGATGTGGTGTTAGGCATGGATTGGTTAGCTGACTATGAAGCAAATATAGAATGTAGTAAAAAGATAATTTGCCTAACCACGCCCGATGGTAGTTCAGTTACGGTTCGCGGAGATAGAGCATGCGGTGTACCGAAAGTGGTGTCGATGATCACGACGGAAAATTACTTGAGGTGTGGGTGTAGTGCTTACTTGGCCTATGTGAGGGACGTGGATGCGCCAGAGCCACAATTATTGAACGTAAAAGTGGTGCGCGATTTTCCGGACATCTTCCCTGAAGACCTGACAGGTGTGCCGTCGGATCGCGAGATCGAGTTCCAAATTGACTTGTTACCGGGAGCACAGCCAGTCGCTAAAGCACCGTATCGCCTAGCTCCTTCAGAGATGGTAGAGTTGAGGGCTCAATTACAAGATCTATTGGACAAAGGCTTCATCCGACCAAGCATCTCTCCATGGGGTGCTCCGGTTTTACTTGTCAAACAGAAGGACGACAACATGCGGATGTATATTGATTATCGCGAGCTTAATAAGTTGACCGTATAGAATCGTTGGTCGTTACCAAGAATTGACGACCTTTTCGATAAGCATCAGGGTGCTAGCTGGTTTTTGAGGATAGACCTGCGATCTGGCTACCATCAGATGAAAGTGAAAGAACAAGATATTCCTAAGACAACGTTCCGCACGTGTTTTGGACACTACGAATTTCTCGTTATGTCCTTTGGTCTAACCAACGCGCCAGCTGCATTTATGGATCTTATGAATCGAGTATGTAGGCCAATATTGGATAAATCAATAATAGTGTTCATCAACAACATTTTGATTTATTCAAATAGTGAAGGGGAGCATGCCGATCATATTCGAGAAGTATTGGAGACGCTCAGAATTGAAAAGTTATATACAAAGTTCTCCAAATGCGCATTTTGGCTAAGAGCGGTCCAATTTCTTGGCCATGTGGTTAATCTCGAGGGGATCGGAGTGGACCCTACAAAGGTTGAAGCGGTGATGCAGTGGGAATCCCCGAAGACTGACAGGATCTCAGCCTCTAGTTTGATTAATTAGATTGTATTCGTAGCGGATTTAGCACGAGAATTAGCAATTACAAGCAAGAACACAAGGATTTTGCATGTAACAGTACAAATATAGACAGAGAGAATGAATTCTGCCAAAAAGGTATTTTCTATTACTCACACATTTCGGCACGGATACAATTAGGTCATCTTCCTTTTATAGGAAGAATGACGCATGCTGATGTCACATGATAGTGACATCAAACGGTTATTAACAAACTACTGAAAGAAC
>BJCO01744618.1:0-17482 GCA_018326465.1 Flaveria floridana | reverse complement strand
AGAATACAATATTCTGTTGATAATCACTTGCACACTAATGCACAAGCCTTGTTCCATAAAGATCGTAATAAAATTCAAGAAATCCTGAGGTTGTGTGATGGTTTTTGCCAAATGATTGTGGGGTCCTAGCATTCTAAAGTGCTTAATCGAACCTTAACGAATCATCTGATGCTTGTTGAAAAAGATAGGGCATGGGTTTAAGTGGACAAACATATCAGCAATCGTTATTGATCTGTTTGAGAATTTCAAAATCTTTCAAAGACTGAGATTAGATTCAGTTATCAGTGTGATCTCATTACTGGTCGATGATTAAATTCATCTTTGTGCTTAAGTATATCTTGAGGATGTGATCTCATGGTCGATTCAGTTCTCGGTAATTAAAAAAATAATAATATACAAATATAAAAAAATATAAAAAATATACATAAAATAAAATTAAAAAAAGTTATTATAATAAATTTTCATTTCAATATTAACTTAGGTCTTCCATATTATGTTGTTACAATTTTATCATTTTTCATGTATTGCACAGAAATTACGCACAAACGAACACGGGTTCGCTTGTTTTTCACACAAAGATAAACACGGGTTTATTTTGTTAAAATCAAATGATCTAATTAGAAATGTTGAGATTGTGTTTGAGAATGTGTTTCAGATTTTTGCTACAAGTGATGGCCGATCATCAGTTGAGCAGTGTACCAGACCAGAGAACCTGTTCTTCAAGTTTGTAGAAGATACAGAGCTAGGAATCCTCCTCCTACATCTTCTGAAGCACTCGAGATTAGAGAACTGGGAAAGTTGTTCCAATATCTTTAGAAAGGATTCACTGAAAAAGGGGGAGCATATAAATAGGGGGTGCTTATAAGATGAATAATCTTTCTCATCAATTTCAGAAAGCTTCAATTTGAAAATCTTTCTATAGTTGACTTCTCGGGGCTGAATTCGTATGAAAACGTTGATAATGATAGACTAAGGGGGAGTATTGTTGGAGTTGTAAAAGATAGTCTATATTATCAACACAGTGAAAGTCAACAAAAGTCAATGTCACGGTCAAAGTCAACAAAAGTCAAACCCAACACGTTTGAGACGTGGAACCGAGACAAGACGTTGAAGATTTAAATGACTAGGAGTTTTATTGTAATAAATATATTTTGTGTGAACAAAATATATTTTATCTTGTTTTTAGTCATTTTTATGCTTAATATGTAATTTTGTATTAATTAGCCTAAGTCGAGGGGGTTAAGTGCAATTAGTGAATATTAGTCTATACTATAAATAGGTTAATTGTCATTAGTGTTGGTTAATGGTTGCATGACCAATAGATTGAGGGATTTTACTTGTAAAGATATCATTTACAATCTAACTGAAGATCAAAGGGGTTTTGATTGTGATTATCATATTTTGATCTAATTCTTCATGATTTGATTCAAGTTTGTTTATACTGGAGTTACAGTGCTCCCAGGACTCCTCAGCAAAATGGTGTTGCTGAGAGGAGAAACAGGACACTTACTGAAACTGCAAGAACCATGTTGTCTGACTCTAAGCTACCCATTACTTTCTGGGCAGAGGTAGTCAACACTACCTGCTATGTGCATAACAGAGTTTTAGTATTCAAGTCTCATGGTAAGACTCCTTATGAACTGTGGCATAAAAGAAGAACTTTCATTGGTTTTCTCAGATCATTTGGATGTCCCTACACCATCTTGAATACCAAAGATCAAATAGCCAAGTTTGATGAGAAATCAAATGATGGACACTTTATTGGATACTATTCCCAAGCTAAGGCTTATAAAGTATACAATCTTAGAACTAGAGTAGTTGAAGAATCAACCAATGTAATCTTTAATGAGCACACTCCCTGTGTGAAAGGTTCTGGTCCTGATTGGCTATTTGATCTTGACTTAGTTACCAACTGCTTTAACAAATCTTATAAAGATGTTTCAGGATCTACAAGTAATACATCAACAGAAGATCCTGACCCAAGATTTTAGCTGAGAAGAGCAAACAAGACTACTTTTTCAGCTTTAATTATAACTAACCTTGCAAGTGAAGTTTCTATCAGCACAACAATGACAAATCAAGCTGATATATTGGAAGTGCCTAAAAATTCCAGCTCAGAGGCACAAGACACAAATGAAGGAACTTCAAATGTAGGAGAACATGGTGGTGCTGACAGTGATCAAGAATTTCTTGATACTAATGACCACTCCATTGAAGACAACATTAATGATGTCACACACTTATTAGATCAAGCTTCTCTTGATAAGTGTGTTGATATGGTGGGAGACACTTCATTGCCAGTTTTAAATTTCTCAAATTTAGAGCTGTCTAATCAACTTGTTATGATCCCTGAACATAGGATTCATAACTCATAACCCACCATAAGCATCATTAGAGATGTTGAAAAAGGGATGAGGACAAGAGGACAAACCCATAACAAAATTGTTTGTCTCTACTCTTGTTTCTTGTCTTAGATAGAGCCAAAGAAAGTTGATTAGGCTTTGAAGGATGGAAGTTGGGTTAAAGCAATGCAAGAGGAGCTGCTTCGATCTAAAAGACAAAAGGTTTGGAACCTATGCCCTCTTCCTCAAGGGAAGACTATCATAGGAACCAAATAGGTGTTTAGAAATAAGAAAGATGATAGAGGACTTGTCATCAAGAACAAGGCAAGACTGGTTGTTCAAGGGTATACATAAGAAAAAGGAATTGATTACACTGATATCTTTGCTCCTATGGTAAGACTTGAAGCTGTTAGGATATTCCTGGTGTTTGCTGCATCCAAGGACTTCAAGGTCTACCAACTTGATGTCAAGTGTGCATTTTTATATGGGGTAATTGATGAAGAGGTGTATGTCAAACAACCACCTGGCTTTGCAGACCCAAATCATCCTGATTATGTCTGCAAGCTTGATAAAGCTCTTTATGGGTTGCACCAAGCTCTAAGGAAGTGGTATGAGACACTATCTTAGTATCTCTATCAGCATGGCTACAAGAGGGGTACTATAGATGTAACTTTATTCATCAGAGGAAAAGGGAATGACTTGATACTAGTTCATGTATATGTAGATGACATTATCTTTTGGTCAACTAATTCAAAGCTCTATAAAGACTTTGAGAACCTGATGAAGAACAGATTTAAAATGAGTGCCATTGGGGAACTCAATTTCTTTTTAGGAATTCAAGTGAAGCAAGTTGAAAATGGCATCTTCATAAGTCAGTCAAAGTATGTACATGACATACTTACAAGATTTAATATGACTGAATGTAAGGTTGCAAAGACACCCATAGCCGGACACCACTCTTTTAGACCTGATCTTGAGGGGGGTGTGTATATGAACATCTTTACAGGGTTATGATTGGGTCTTTCATGTATCTTACAACCAGCAGGCCTGATATCATGTTTGCTACATGCACATGTGCAAGATATCAATCCTACCCCAAGATGTCATACATGATTGCTGTCAAAAGAATTCTTAGATATATTAAAGGTGGCCCTAAGCTAGACCTTTGGTATTTAAAGAATTCTAACTTTAATCTGCATGCCTATACAGATAGTAACTATAGTGGCTGTAATATGACTACAAATTCCATATCTGGGGATGTCAATTCCTTAGTGGAAGGATAGTCTTATGGCAATGCAAGAAACAATCTTGTGTATCTGCATCAACTGCTAAAGCTGAATACATTGTTGCTGCAAGCTGCTGTGCTCAAGTGCTTTGGATTCAGAATCAGATGTTGGACTATGGATACAACTTCAAAGAGACTCACATCCATATAGACAACAACAGTGCTATCTCTATCATAGAGAATCCTGTGCAGCACTCAAGGACAAAACACATCAACATTAGGTATCATCTAATTAGAGATAATTACAAAAAAAGATTGATAAAACTAGTCAAGGTTAACACAAATGAACAATATGTTGATCTGTTCATAAAGGCTTTTGATAAATAGAAATTTAATATCTTGTTTCAACTATTGGGATGATTAACCTTGGGTAGATTTTCTTAAAACTTAATCAATATTGTTTCAAAAAGGAATTATGTGTCCTAAGTTGTCTAGAAAATCATCTCTATAAGACCGGTTTATCTTGAGAGAAATTTTTTTTAAGAATTTTGAAAATTCATGAATAAATTTTCTTTCGGAAGACATTAACATTGCCTTCGGAAGAATTTTTAAGTCTTCAAATCAGATAACTACTTATAAGAAATTTATTTTCAGAAGAAATGTTGATATTTTTCCGAAGCTAAAATATGCTTCTAAGTACGTATATGCATTTGAAGAACAATTTTTTTCCGAAAGCAATTATGTCTCGGAAGATTTATTCTTCTTAAAAATAAAACTTCCAAGCTTTAATATCTTCCAAAACAAAATATTCTTTGGAAGAGAAAATACTTCAAGTAATTTTTCTTTCGAAGCGAATTTTCGCAAAACTAAGAAATATCTTCAGAAGTCAAATTTTGGCTTCGGAAGTTTTTCACAAAACTTCCGAAGATAAATTACCTTCTAAAGAGTTTCAACTTCCAAGAAAACTATATTTTTGGGCATTTTTTCAGCAGGGGGACCGACATTCGGACTTCAAAGTTTATTCTCTTGCATTAACTTTGTCTCAAGTCCATTTCATATAAATATACCCAACGGTTCCCCCCTCTTTCACTATCTTCTTCATCTGCAAATTCTCTAAACCTAAATTCCCACTCACCGCCTTTGTTCTTACCTTCCTTCACCGCAAAGTTTCTTCAAATGGCAAACCTTGACTGCAGAAACCAACCAGATTTTTCCATGCATCTTCAAAGGAAACACAATCAAGTTGTTCTATTGAACTCTAAGAAAGATCCAAGTTTCTCAAAGGTTTGTCGTTTTCTCATTTTCTTTCTCTCTCTAACTACTTCACCTCTCTCACCATTGATCCTCCACTCTATGAGGATCAACTTTTGGAATTTTAGAGGACCTTCCAAGAAGTCAAAATGGATAGGGAGAAGGCACTGTCTGCTACAGTGCATGGGAGGACAACCTTTATCACACCAGCTTCCATAAACTCTCATCTATAGCTAGATGATGCAAAAGGTGAATTATCCTTCCTAAAATCTGCTGTAAACCACTCCTTTGAGCAAATGAGCTATGAAGGTGACTTCTCAATCAAAACCTTCAAGAAAGGAAAGGTTTCCTCTCAGTGGAAGTACCTTCTCCATGTTACTATTCATAGGTTGCCTAATAAGCATGGAAGTTGGGACCAAATTCCGGAAGACCTCTCTTTCATAGTCCATGGGATGGTTCATGGGGTAAAGTTTAGGTATTCACACTTTGTATATACTAATTTAATTGCAAACTTGGACTCCTTAAAATATTATATGTTCTCTAGATATGTCCAGTATATTCTCAACTGTGACTGGGCTCACAGTTGAGGGGAATAGGTAATATTCTAAAATTAGGACAGATGAAGTCCGGGAATCTTCAAGACTATGAGAAAGCCAATTGTTGGCTTCTTAGGGGTAGAAACAGCCGTAGTCCCAAAAATGTTAGAGCTAATTGCTCAAGGTGACAACCTAGCAGCACCACTAGTGTTGAACCCACACCTTCCACTTCAAGACCACCCATACAACATCAAACAACCCTCATCTACTAAAGAAAATCCAAACAAACCCCTTCATAGGTTGTTCAACCTATGCAAGCCCCCATATCACCACCATACAAGAGGAAGTGGACATTGGAGTTCCCACTTCCCCGGAGGAGCAAACCACTCCCATCTCACGAATGATCAATCCTGAGGTTCCTCATGCTTAGGCTGATAAGCTAATCACCTAAGAAGCCTTAAGCCTTCACTTAGAGTCTCAATACTCTAGTGAACAACCTTCAGGGGAAAGTTACCATCCCCAGCCTCTAGATCTAAACCAGCCAATGCCCATCCTTGACTTCTATGATGATGAGGACATGGCACTCTGTGCGTACCATGAATCTCTCTTCTCTTTCCCTACTCAAAGAGAGATGATTACTCCTGTGTCACCCATATCTAGCGCACATCATCCATCCCCACTGAAGTGGATCCTGAATCTGTTCAGGAGATCCATATGGAAGAGGCTTTCACTTCTAGAAGTGATTATATCATTAAGACCTTAACCATGGCAACCCATCCCATTGACACTTCAACTGAAGTTATCAGTGAGTAGGGGAAATCCAGCAGCCAAGAACTATAAGCTGGTGATGAGGAAGAAGACTTAGGTCCAATTATCTCATCCCCCAGTGATTCTTCTACTAAAGATGAGGGGAATCTCTTACTAAAGGTGCAAAAACTGACAAAAACATGCACCTATTTAGTCTCCAAGGTTAGTCACTTGGAATCTTAAGTGACTACCCTACACAGAAGTATCAATGATAAGAAACTTGAGATCTCTGATCTCAAGGAACAAGTAGCTAGGGGACCTTTCAGAAGGACTTAATATGGAACACAAGAATCTGAGGATGTGATAGACTTAACCTCCAGCTCACCTATGTAAGTGGGTGATACTACCAAAAAAGGGGAGGAAGCTATCACAATCATAAAACCTGGGAGTTCTTTTCAGAGTATGGACACTGAGGAAGCACCAACCTCACTTGCAATTTTCCAAACTCAGCAACCTCCTCAAGTTCACATTGATGTAGACTCTCGCATACAAAGTCTATCTGTTTGAGGATGGAATACCAAGGGCAATGTCATCGCCACCCTATGGAGTTGTAAATAATATAATAGGGTGGAGGTATGATACACTTAGAAGAGCCCTAATACTACATAGGTTTCAAGGGTAGCAAGAGATCTTCAACTTTGAAACCTTGAATTACTATGACAGTCTCTCTTTAGTCAATATGCCACTTGTCAACCAAACTCAATATATGCAGGCTGACATATTGGCTGAGAGAATTGAAGACAGGATTGTTGAAGAATTAAGGTTTAGAAGAAGGCGAATGCAAACAGGCAATGTCATTGGTCAATTGGATATTGAGATGGAACCCAAGATTAGCTTCAAAGGGGAAACCATGACTGAAGGCGCAATGACAGAATTTATAAGCATTGTCATAGAAACAACTACTTCAACATCCTTTGCCCTCAGTATGGCACCAATTAGTGAAGGTGCTCCATAACCTCTCTCTGGCCAGAGCTTGACTGCTAAACCAAGCAATGTAGACCAAAGCTCTCTCCACCCTAAGTCACCAAGGCCTGTGAGTGACAAAGGGATGACGAAAATGACATCTGAGGAGATTGAGGAGGAGAAAAGAAAGAGGAAGAGGAAGCTAAGGGGAGAGAGTTCAACTGGTTCCTCAGACTTCATGGAAGCTGCAATCAGGATAGCTCCCTAGCCAAATACTCAAGATGATAAGTTAAGGGCTGCTAGATTGAACTATTTAGGAACCGGGAACTACAACATTGATAAACTCATCTCTCTTCCCTTAGAAGAGCTAAATAAACTGGCAGACTTAGAGCTAATAAAGGAGAAGAAGCAGGCAGAGGATGCAGAATTGCTCCTCAGAGTCAAAGAAGAAAGAAGGCAAAAGAGGTTGTACAAACATGCTCCTACTCTCTCCCCAGTTCATGAAAGCCCTGAGAGAGAGGTCGTGGCAAATGAATAATCTCAGGTAAACAAGGAGTCGGACATACAAAACATGATCAACTGCATGAGTGCCATAGATCTCTATCAGGCATCTGCACTTCTTCCCCTTTCATATGAGTACATTGAGTTTGAATACCTTATACAGCTGGAACAACAGTTCATTAAAAAATAAAAAGCTGCTAAGAGAAAAATGAGGAAAGAAGCTGCAAAGTCAAGAGCCATCATCCAAAAGACTCAAAAGAAGTCTGCTGACAAATAGAAGATGATGAGCTTCTTGAAGTTGTATGGATTCTCCAGAAGGAGGCTTGGTCCAATGTCTCTATCCACTATAGATGAGCATATTAGAGTGATCAAGCAGAATATTAAAAATGGAGAGCTTGTGGACTTGCATTCTCCACCAAGTCAAGCTCCTCCGGACGTTAAGGTTAAGGTTGAACCAACACAGACAACACAACCTGGACCTTCAGGTGCATCACAGCCAACCTCATCTTCTATTCCATAATAGGGTTCTACTCCTTCTCTTTCTTAGCCTGTGAGGGAAGAGGATCCAACTAAGAGAGGCATAACAGAACAACCTGGTACTCAAGACCAGCCCTCTAAGTTAAACACTCCAAAGAGGAAGAAAAGGATGACCATGAAGAGAGTATCTAAGAAGACAAATGCATCCATTTCCAGACCTCAAGATGAGTTAGAGCATCCTGAGGAAGTGCAACATAAGGCTGCTCAACCAACTCCTACTCAAGCACAGCCTCTTGCAGCTTGAAGACTCATCTTGTCTTGAACTTTTGTTACTAATCTTAACAGATGCTATGTCATTAGAGATCAAGGTGGTCAAGATGTCTACTTCTAGTAAAACATGCTTGATCTACCTCTACATGATCTTCATGACATGAGAAGATACTATGAATGTCTGAAAGATCCTGACCAAATGATGAAGAAGGGAATGGTCTTGATCCTAATAAGGACTATCGACTGTTGAACAAGCTTCTCGAATTTGGTAGCATCAGCCTAGGGGGAGTTTGTAAGGTTATATAAGAAGGCTGATACAACCAAAGCAACCCAAGGCTTCCTGCATTCATGCACTTTAAGTCTTCCAAAGATTCAAAGACAAATCCTTCCGAAGTCAAATGAAGTGAAGACTGATTTCTTCTAAAGACAAAGAAGAAGTTGCTTTTCTCGGATGTACTTTTGCATAAAGATGATCCATTTTCCGCTGCAACTCTAAAGACTCACCAGCTTGTATGAGTTCGTGAAAAGGTCCATGCTTTGCAACTGTACATTAAGGTCTTGAGTCTGTAAATTTATACTTTATATACTTTTATCTTTTTTTAATATAATAGGATGTGAGCTATGACATGTCATAGTCACTAGTCAAAAGGCAAATATACCTTTTGACTCTACATTGATTATGTTGTCTTTTAATGTTCCAACTGGCTTTCCAAGTATAGCCGGTTGTAGAGTGTAGTATAAAGTATCTCAAGGTCTTGTATCTTATTTTATGCATTGTAACACTTGTAAAAGAACTTGAGATTAACATCCAACATTCTTGAAAACCATACATATTGTTCTTGAGTTATATCTTATTGTTTTACTTGTGTTATTTGTATCTTGTTCTTAAATCCAGTTCCCTGTTTGAACTTTTAAGTGTTCTAACACTCTCCATATTATGAGACTGATTATATTGGCATCTCTTAACCAGTCTTGCAAAACTAAATCCTGAGGAGATTGAAGAGGAGGAGAGAAAGAGGAAGAGGAAGCTAAGAGGAAAGACTTCAAGTGGGTCTCCAGGCTTCATGAAAGCTACAATCAAGGCTTCCCCCAGGCCAAATACTCAAGATGATGAGTTGAGGGCAGACATATTAAAGTACTTGGGGACTAGGAACTACAATATAGATGAACTCATCTCCCTTCCCTTAAAAGAACTGAAAGAACTGGCAAATATAGAGCTGATAAAGGAGAGGAAGGAGGCAATGGATACAGAGTTGCTCCTCAAGGTAACAGAAGAAAAAAGGCAGAAAAGACTTTACAAACATGCTCCTACCCGAACTCTAGTTCAAGAAAGCCCTGAGAAAAGAGGCTATGGGAACTGAACAACCTCGGTAGACAAGGACGTTGATAGACAAAACATGATCAACTACCTAAGTGCCACAGGTCTCTATCAGACATATGCACTTCTTCCCCTCTCATATGAGTACATTGTATTCGAGTATCTTAAGCAGATAGAACAACAAGTTATAAAAGAACGGCTACTAAGAGAAAGATGAGGGAAGAAGTTGCAAAGTCAAGAGCCATCATCTAAAAGAGCTAAAAGAAGTCTGCTGATAAGCAGGGGATGATGAGCTTCTTGAAGCTGTATGGATTCTCCAGAAGGAGGCTTGGTCCAGTGTCTCTATCCACTATGGATGAGCATATTAGAGTGATCAAGCAGAAGATAAAAAAGGGAGAGCTTGTTGACTTATATTCTCCATTAAGCCAAGCTCCTCCTGAGGTTGAGGGTAAGGTTGAACCCACTCAAACAACACAACCTGAACCTAAACCTGCATCTCAGCCAACTTCATCTTCTATTCCATAGCAGGGTTCTGAAGAGGACCCAACTGAGAAAGGCATAACAAAACAACCTTGTACTAAAGACCAGCCTTCTCAGTTAAAGATACCAAATAGGAGGAAAAGGATGGCCATGAAAAGTGTTTCTAAGAAGAAGCTAAAGGCACCACCTCCATACCTCAAGATGAGTAAGAGCATCCTGTGAAAGTGCAAAAAGAGGCTGCTCAACTAACTCCTACTCAAGCATACCCTCTTGTAGTTAGAAGACCCATCCTATCATGTACTTTTGCTGCAAATCTAGACAGATTGTATGTCATAAGAAATCAAGGAGGACAAGATGTCTATTTCTGGCAAGACATGCTTGATCTATCTCTACATGATCTCTATGACATGAGAAGGTACTATGAGAGTCTTAGGAATCCTGACCAAATGATAAAGAAGGGAATGGTCTTGATCCTAATGAGGCGTGTCGATATCTAAATAATCTTCTTTGTTTTGGTAGCATCAGGCTAGGGGGAGTTTGTAAGGTTATATTAGAAAGGCTAATACAACCAAAGCAACTAAAGCAACCAAAGTGTTTCATGCATGCATGCACTACGTATAAGGTAAAAGTTACTTAGGAAGTTTTGAACATCTCAGAGAAAAACATTCTAAGTGTAAAATCTTTCGAAGCCAAAGATGAAGTCTTTCGAAGTGTTAAAAGATAAAATCTTTTGAAGCAAATGAAGTAAAGACCGATTTCTTCTAAAGATAGAGAAGAACATGCTTTCTCGGATGTACTTTTGCATAAAACTTACCCACTTTCCACTGGAACTATGAAGACTCACCAACTTGCATAAGTTGGTGAAAAGTTCCATGCTTTTGCAACTGTAGATTGAGGTCTAGAGTCTATAAATTTTTACTTTGTACCTTTTATCCTTTTGTAATATATTAGGATGTAAGTTATGGCATGTCATAATCACTAGTCAAAAGGCAATTTACATTTTGACTCTACATTGATCTTGTTGTCAACTACTGTCCCTGCTGGCTTTAATAATATGGCCGTCTGTAGAATGTAGTATAAAGTATCTTAGGTCTTGTATTTTATCTTATACTTTGTAACACTTATAAAAAGAACTTGAGAGTAATATACATATTATTGAAAACCATACTTATCTTGTTCTTTTGTTCAGTCTCATTATTTTACTTCTGTTCTTAGTATCACTAACTCAAATCAGATTCCCTATTTGATCTGTTAAGTTTTCTAACACTCTACTAATTATGAGACTATTTGTATTGATCACCCTTAGCCGGTCCTGCAATAGTACAATTTCAAACAAGATTGATCTAAATAATCAAATGAATACCATAAAGTAATTGGTTGAAAACAAAACAAACTAAAAGTAGCCAAAGTGTGAACACTAAACACTTTCAGGCATCTTAAATTTGTAGTTAAAACTTAGTTTTGAAATCTTAAAGATTTAGAAAAATTGGATTATGATTATTATTATTATTTATTGCTTGTGATTAAAATATTTGGAGGGTTGTTAATGGTTTTGTAGTTTTCCATTTCACTATTGAATTTGAAGGTATCTGATAAAATAATATTTTCCATTTCACCAAGATCAGCATGCACTCATGTATGCACATATTATAGAGGTAAACTTTTTCATGTATTTTTGCATAAATATATATAGCTATTAGTGACATCAAGTGGTTGTCAAATTTGCTTTGGCTTGCAACACTGTGATGGGGCATTTGAGTGCAACTTATAAGAGAGACATCAATGGTGGTTTGCAGCTGCTCTTTAGTCTGTAATTAAGGTTATTAGAGTAGATAGGGTGCCGTGGAATGCAATCCAAAGCTTTTGAAGGGTCAAAGATTTGTGTTATCATCAGTTGTGAATTGCATTCTTTTCAAGCAAAGATTATGTCTTTGAATTTGCTAGATCAATTTTGTATAAATATTATGATAGTTATATGTTATGACATGGCTATACACATGTTTTATTTTTTATAGTATTCATATTCAAAGAAATCTTTTTATTATAGATCAAACCTTCATTTGATCCATACATGATGAAAAAGGAGATCAGATGATGTTCAAGGAAGATCATTGTAGCTCCTAGAGATATTGAAGAAAGTCCGAAGATATTGATGAAAGTCAAAGGTCAAACCAAAGTGCAAATACTCAAAAAAAACCATGAATCAGTCAAGAAAACCTTAGGCGACCACGGCGTGGCACGGTTCATACGAATTAAAGGCATAAAAACTACATACTCGCCGAGTTTCCCGTTACAATGCGTGGTGAAAAGCTCCTAGTTATAATAGAAGTTCATGTCATGTTGTTGGTTGTGCAAGTGATTGCCCCGTAAATGTGTTGTTGGTGTAGTTCATAAGTGTGATTAGTTGGAATTGAGGAGAAAGCTCCTAGAAAAAGACTATTGTAATTGTTTTTACAATTCGGTAACATGATTCCCCTAGAAAGCATACAACAAACTTTTTCTTCGAAAACGGGGAAAATTCAACGTATGCAAAATTAGATCCTAATACTTTTTGGACCAAGCAAAGTAAAATGGTTCATTTCAAAAGACATAGTTCTTATTTATATAGTTTATATAGACTTATAAGCCATATTCAATCTCGAAAGTCCTCCATCACTTCTTAATTAAAGAGAAATCTATTAACAGTCTCAAATTTTATTAAAAGGAGTTGCGCATTATCCCTTCTTTGACTACTTCCTGATGAAGGCAGTCTGGAGCAAGATGATTCACTCACTAAGAAGACCGTCTACTCGAGTAGTGAGAGTTGATTCATTTTCCAATAGAAGACCGTCAACGACAACAAGTCCATCAACAACAACATATGATTTAACAGCGGATGCGTTAAGGAGATCAGCCCTAATTTAAGACCTGATACTCTCAACCAAGAACTTCTATATATAACACCAACCGTAGAACAAGAGCATGTGTTAAACACGTTGTTAGCTAGCGGACGCCAATAGAGTGGGACCTTCAGATAACTTAATTAGAAAATGTAGTTTACATAACATCATCAATATTGTATACAAAAATTAAAATACTGCAACTTAGTTGAGCTTCTTTTTTATTGATATGTATAATTCTTTATCACATATTTAAATTTTCAAGAAATAAAAAATTATACATATAATTTCTTTTTGACAATTTAATAAAAGGAGGCAAAAAATTTGAAATAAAGTTCTCATCCAATGATCAAATAAGTGAATAACTACTTTACTCATTATTATCTTCCACTTAAAACCTTAAATTATTATTTTATCATAATAAAACCCCAAAATTAGTCCTTTACTTTATCTTTGTTAAAACAAAGTTTTACGTAGACATTGTCTATGTTCAAAGCTGCAATGGTGTTAAAAGATTTGGATACTCGAACCTATGGGATGTGATGGAGTTTGTAACACCCGACCCTTCATACCACTAATATTGTTTGCTTTGTCCACAAGGAGCTCACGGATTTATTTTTGGTTCGCCAGGTGAAAACTTCCCAGGGAGGTCACCCATCCCTGGATTGTTGCCACCTGAGCACGCTTAACTGTGGAGTTCTCCTCTCATCCACAGCCGATACACCCAAAACACGTTGATGATATTAGAGGCAGGACATTCCTTCTGAACCAGGAATCTCTCCTGTCCACGGCCGATGTGGGATAAATGTAGGGTGTCACAATCACCCCCCCCTTGGACTCATCGTCCTCGATGAGCCCGAGAAGTCACCATCCTTGGTGAGGTATGTCCCACATCCCGAACAGCACAGGAGTGGCTCTGATACCATTCTGTAACACCCGACCCCTCATACCACCAATATTGTCCGCTTTGCCCACGAGGAGCTCAGGGATTTGCTTTTGGTTGTCCAGGTGAAAACTTCCCAGAGAGATCACCCATCCCTGGATTGCTGCCACCTGATCACGCTTAACTGTGAAGTTCTCCTCTCATCCACAGCCGATACGCCCAAAACGCGTTGATGATATTAGAGGCAGGACATTTCTTCTGAACCAGGAATCTCTTCTGTCCACGGCCGGTGTAGGATAAATGTAGTGTGTCACAGAGTTGACCTCCAATCAACATTGTTTCTCCTTTTATGTGAATATTATAACAGCAAGAAGTGTCTCTTCGGTAGAAAAGACATGTACGAGTGTAAATGAGCCAATTGTGGGTCTGAGGCTCTAAGTTAATTGCGCCCTAGCTCAACTTGTTTAACTTAAGAAATTATATGTTGGATTTTAGTTTGTTTATATGCTAATTATTTAATAGATATAACATGTTAGAAAGTTTGGGTTTGTTTTGTAATTCCAAGATATTAGGGCTCTTTTTGTATTTTCTCCTTAAAGTTTTAGTTCGTTAGATATATGCAACAAACTTTTAAATATTTGGTTAATCAAATGCATACAGTAATTTTTTTTTATTTCTTTGTTCATTGTTCTTGGTGCCTGCCATATTTGGTATCAAAGCTTCAAGGAAAAAGAAGCTCAAATCCTTAATCTGATAAAATCCTGGATTCATGATTCGGTCATACTTACAAGCGAAGGATGAAGACAGGAGATGCAAACGTTGTGTCGTAAAGGATAACTTCACAAGGATTCCACTTCAATGCCTTGTTCTCACAACCACCAATTATACCATTTGGGCAGTGAAATTAAAAGCAAGTTTTAATGTCCACGGCCTATGGGAGGTGATCGAACCGGCCACAGATGCAACAGTTATGCCAAGAACAATAATGCAGCAATAGCATACCTATATCGGGTGCTTCCAAAAGAAATGGTTCTACAAGTAGCTAATCTGGAAATCGCAAAAGATATTTGGAATTCGTTAAAGACCAGATTTGTTGGCGCGGATCGTGTGAAGAATGCAAGGTTACAGACCTTGAAAACAGAGCTTCAAAGTCTGAAGATGAAATTTGGTGATACTATTGATGTATTTGTAGGGAGATTGAGTGTGATATCATAAAGAACATCAGAAGGGGGGAGCTGTATAGGGAATCGGTCCTTGCTCAAAAGTTCCTTGATGTTGTACCAGAAAGGTTCATCCATATAGTTGCTTCTATAGAGCAATTTGTGGATCTTGAAACAATATTACTATAAGAAGCTATTAGAAGACTAAAGGCTTTCGAATAAAGTACTGGTATGAGAGTTAAGCCAACCTCTGCAGCTTGTCAAGTTGTATGGTTGAGTGGCATGCTTGAAGAATTGACTAGAAAGAAACAGAACAAGGTGGTGTTATTAGTAGAAAATAAGTTTGCAATTGCTTTGATGAAGAATTATGTTTTTCATGGGAGATCAAATCATATTCATACTAGATATCACTTTATTAGAGAGTGTGTTAAGCGATATCAAAATTCAAGTTTCTTTTGTTAGTGGTGATTTGCAAAGAGTAGATGCATTGACAAAACCTTTTCCAAAGGTAAAGTTGTAGAAATGAGATTTTTACTTGGGGTGGAGAATTTGGTCTTAAGTCTTGCAATTAGAAGGGAATATGTTAGAAAGTTTGGATTTGTTTTGTAATTCCAAGATATTAGAGGCTATTTTGTATCTTGTCCTTAATGTTTCAGTGTGTTTGATATATGTAACAAACTTTTGAATAGTTGGTTAATCAAATGCACAGAGTATTGCTTTTTAGTTCTTTGTTTATTATTCTTAGTGACTGTTCACATAACCATCATTTGATGACTCAGCTGGTGGTCACCTATTACATCACTCAGTTCTACACTCATTCACAGTGTGAGAAGTTGGATATCCAAGTTGTAAGACTATCCTATGGGCTTTATCTTTGGGGTGCGTCGGTTCAGTATGTTGGAAGTATGAGTATATTCTTATTATATTTTTATCTTCTCTAGATTCTAACAACTTTCTTGATAATTGTATTTTCCTATCTTAAATATTTCGAGCCAGGGGTCTCCTTGAAAGCAGTCTCTCTACCTATCTGGATAGAGGAAAGACTTGCCACCACCTACCCCTCCAAGACCCTGCTCTTGAGTGGGATATACTGGGTTTGTTTGTTTGTTTGTTTGTTTTATCTTAAATATTTGGGATAACCAACTTGTCGAATGCAACCAAAAAACCTTATTTTTCATGTTGATGAATTACAGACAATAATTGGGAGCAGAATTTTATAGTTAATGAAAAGGTTGTTAATTTTGATTTGGATTCTACTCAACCGGTTAATGAATCTCAAGAAGCTGTGGATGAGGATATTGTAAATATGTGTAATGGTGAGTATTTAAACAAAGCTTATGGTCTAAATTTGTGTTTGTTGAGTGCATAGGACAAAACAAAATGATGAGTGTCGGAGAGTACTAAAGACATTAATGTTGATTTTGGATTCAATAATGATATCTTTTAAACTTATATCAAAATAATCTTCTTATGAAATTCGTGCAGCTAAAAAGAGTTGGGTTCAAAACAGTCATGTCACTTCAAATAAGATTGATAAAAGGACAAAGATATGAAGACACAAGCTTGGTGTTTGATTTCCTTCAGACCCTCCTTGGTGTTTTTGTTTGGACATTTGTATAAGTTTATGATTATTGAATTGGAAAACTTGCATTATCACAGAATACGTATGGCTATAAATAGCCATTTACAACATACATACAATGGAAAGGATTAATACAAGGCTAATTCTATGGCTAACTCTACGTTGAATAATAACAACCATATAATTGTCTAAATATAGCTTTGAGGTGAAGATGAAAATACAATAATATACAATCAATGAGTTTCCTTAATATGCCCCCGCAAGATGGAGGATCCATCAGAGACTCCAATCTTGGATCGAAATTTGTGAAAAGGACTCCGGCTAAGAGGTTTGGTGAGCACGTCAGCAAGCTGGTCGGCGGAATGAAAGTGTAGAACCCGTAATGAACCATTAGCTACCTTCTCCCAAACAAAGTGATAATCGAGTGTCACGTGTTTCATACGCGAATGATAGACCGGGTTGGCACATAATTACGTAGCACCAGCATTGTCACAAAATAATGTAGGAGGTTTAGTTGTGGATAGACCAAGCACTAATAATAGATTTTGTACCCAAGATAGTTCAGCTGCACCATTCGCTAATTCCTTGTACTCTGCTTCAGTTGAAGAACGAGAGACCGATTTTTGACGCGACGAGCACCACGAGATGATGTTGGAACCAAGGTAGATGATGTAGCCAGTTGTGGAACGCCCCCCGTCGGCAATTCCACCCCAGTCAGAATCGGTAAAAGCGGAAAGGTCGATTGGAGATCCGCGGTTTAGAAACAAACCATGATGAATAGTGCCTTTCAAGTATCGAAGAACCCGCTTTAAGGCTTGCCAATGGAGTTGAGTTGGTGCATGCATGTATTGAGAGAGCTTGTTGACCG
>BJCO01744617.1:0-10456 GCA_018326465.1 Flaveria floridana | reverse complement strand
GTGAGAAAATGCTTGACATGTTCAAAGGTCAAGGCTGAACACCAGAAACCATCGGGATTATTGCAACAACATGAAATTCCCGAGTGGAAATGGGAGAACATAACTATGGATTTTATTACCGAACTCCCGTGAACGCCAAGCGGACACGACTCGATATGGGTCGTGGTGGATCGAATGACAAAATCCGCTCACTTCTTGCCTATCCGAGAAGACTATAAAATGGATAAGCTAGCAAGGTTGTACATCAAAGAAGTCGTGACATGGCACGGGGTGTCGGTGTCAATCATATCCGACCGAGACAGTCGATTTACTTCACGATTTTGGCAGACGTTACATAAAGCGATGGGCACTCGATTAGACATGAGTACAGCCTATCACCCCCAGACAGATGGCCAAAGTTAACGAACAATACAGACGCTTGAGGACATGTTGAGGGCATGTGTCATTGATTTTGGTGGCAGTTGGGATACTCATCTACCATTGATCGAGTTTTCCTACAATAACAGTTACCATACTAGTATTGGGTGTGCACCGTTCGAAGCATTGTATTGCCGAAAATGTAGATCACCGTTATGTTGGGCCGAGATTGGTGAAAGTCAGTTAACAGGCCCAGAGATCATCCAAGAAACAACCGATATGATCTTCCAAATCAAAGACAGACTTAAAGTTGCTAGGGATCGCCAAAAGAGCTATGCCAACAATCGTCGAAAGCCGCTAGAGTTTAACGTTGGGGATCGAGTGTTACTTAAGGTCTCTCCTTAGAAAGGGATCTTTCGGTTTGGAAAGAAAGGGAAGTTAGCCCCAAGATATGTTGGACCATTCGAGATTACAGAAAGAATCGGTCCGGTGGCGTACCGATTAAGGTTGCCACAAGAGCTTAACAGTGTACATGATACTTTCCATGTATCGAACAACAAGAAGTGTTTAGATGACGAATCACCTCACGTACCTATTGAGGATATCAAGATTAATGAAAGCCTTCATTTTTTGGAGCAACCCATTGAGGTCATGGACCGAAAGGTTAAGAGGTTGAGGCGCAGCAAGATACCTATTGTTCGTGTAAGATGGAATTCTAAACGAGGGCCAGAGTTTACATGGGAACGTGAAGATCAGATGAGGCTTAAATATCCACATCTATTCGAGGATGACACTCTAGGACCTAGCACCAGTTGAATTTCGGGACGAAGTTCCCTCAACTGGGGGATACTGTGACATCCGTCACCAAAGGTCCGTCATTTAACGTGTTCGGTTAACTTTTGTTATCGGTCATTCCTCATCTCTGTAACCCATCTATGTGGATATCATATTTTCTTGCTTGGTTATCCTTATGCTTGTGATATCGTTGCCTGCATTGTCTTCATCTTAAAACGTTTTCTAAGATTGCCCTCGTTATCATTGAACACACCATTTTTATATAAACCCATTGTTACAAATGAAACCATTTTTAAACTATAAATATCATTAACTACATCTTTCATCAATAATAAAACAAGCCTAATTAATGTCGTTTCAAACGAAATAAAATTTGGGAACCCGAGGGCAAAGTGCGGGGACTAAACACGACATTTTGTGGAACTAGGGCTGGGTATAAATACCCCTTAACCTGCCCTAGCCCCATTCTTACCATCATCTTCACCTTCTTCTTCTTCTTCACCTTCTTCACCATTCTAGCACCAAAACCGCTGCTTTTCTTGCGTTTTCACCTGCAAATCTTGGTTATCATCGTGTATACTCACTTCTAGCAGGTAGATAACCTTGTTTGACTCGTTTCTTGCTCGGTTTCACTTCTGCGTTTTCTACGGTTTTGGGTGCTCGGGTTCATCCGAGCACATGAGGTCGTGTGGGCTTGTGTGTTGCGTTTTTTAGTGTGTTTCTTGTTTAGACATGTTAGAATATGGATTCTGGAAGTTGTTGGGGTGTAAAACGAGTGCACGGAGCAGCCGGAGACTACCCTGCACTCGGCAGTCGCGATTCTGTTGTTCTTCGCGACTAGGTCTGTTCATGCAACTGAGCCATGCGATTGGGTGAATCGCACGACTGAGTCATGCGTCTTGGTGTGTCGCGCGACTGAGCCGTGCGATTGGGTGAATCGCACGACTGAGTCATGCGCCTGGGTGTGTGCGATTGAGTCAGTGCAGATTAGATTATGTGCGATTGTGCGTGAGTCGCACGACTGAAAGGCCAGTCGCACGAATGAATGTTCAATCGTACGAATGAAGCTGATTCGTGCGAATGAGGGTTCAATCGTACGCATGGAGGTTGAGTCGTGCAATTGGGTGTTGCATGGTACGACTGAATGCTTAACGCACGAATGAAGGTTTAATCGTACGAATGAAGCTGATTCGTACGACTGAAGGTCCATTCGTGCGAATGGAGTGTCGAGTCAAGCGTCCGCTCCTGTTGTGTGACTGATGATGCATGTATGTCTGAATTCCCTTTTTGAATGTCATGTGATGATAATGTAACATCAATAAAGTGTCATTTCTTGACCACAAAGATTAAAGTCAACGCTATCAACAGGCACATACTATTTCAATTTTAAATAACCTAACCTTTTACAATTATCGACAACCCATTTGGGACTACAAATATTTAACAAGCACTATCTTTTATAATAATGGGATCCCCATACGAATGTCATTAGCAATGACGACTACTCTAAATACTTGGACCTACATAAGGCCTGATATGTATATGCCTGCTTGTGTGTGCTACCCACGACCGAACCGAAACAGCCCGAACTAATCGAATGTCATCTTATGCCTTATGTTCATACTAATGCTTGTCAGTAACTATCATTAGGTGTTTGACCGTTCATAGCATTCTACCTTTGGGAATATTCATCATACGTGCTTAACATCTATTCCGTGAGTTTCGTAGCCCCTCTTAACTCTTATAAAACCTTTTAAATATTTTCAACTTGGGGGAAAAGAATGCTCACCTACTTAACTTGATGTCAAGCATCTTCCCTAGTGGAAGCTGGCTGCTACATTTATGAGTATCTTATCTTGCTTATCTTGTTGATTGATGCTATATGAACTTGACTCTATGCTATGTTACCACCATGTATGTTACTTGGTGGTATTACATCACTATGCCCTACTACTTTGATATAATATGTTGATTGATGCTACATGTGATTGCTATTGTTGATGGATGCATTGGCTGTGTGGTTCTTCTGTGTGGTTCTTCTAAGCCGATCATCCATTACAACCATTAATCCAGGTAATGGGACCTAAGGATTGGTTTGGTTGTAACCTATACGTATGCTCTTCGTGGATCTTGCTACATTATGTAAAACTTGTGAGATGCTTTCTTTACAGCCATCAATTCCTGTGTGGAACCAATGTATAGGTTTAATTGCTATCTATATCTTGCAAAACCGATTACACATAAGTGTAGTTACGGTAAATCTTATTAAACTTACAAGCTATTTTCATCTTATCATCTTTTATTACTTAAACCTGCGAAGCTCACCAACAATTATGTTGACCGTTTTGAGCATGTCTTTTCAGGTGATCAAGGTAATTGAAGATTCTAGGAGTGCTGCCTTTTAGAGGGGACCCTAGGATGCATTTTTGTGACTTATCATCTTTTGTTAAACATTAATCTTGGTTGATTAAACTTGATCATTTGTATACTTGTTCCCGGGTTGTGAGAATCTACATTACAAGTTATCATTTATGCTTATGTGATCATTTTTATGTTATGCTTATGACTATGCTGTCGTGGTTACTGACTAGACGCGACACAAGTCTCCATCTGTGTTCTGGTGTCGTCATGACACGGTTGTCATCATATTTATATTGCTTCTCTAACGTATACCATGTGTTATGACGATTCCGTCTCGCTCGCATCCCCGTGTTTCCGCTCACAGCGGGGGTGTGACACAACTCATCTTCACAAGGTCCACACCTTTGTTCTCTGACTATTAGTAATATGTGTGGAGCTATTAAATTTGATCTACGTCCCTACCTATTCTGATAACAAACTTTTTCATGAAAGGATGAATATATGATGTTCTTGAAGGTTTCTTATTCAAAAACACATTTTTAGCCTTGGCTTTGCTGATCATAAGCTCAGTCTGGCATTTAGTTAACTTGGTAACAATATCTTTGATCTTAGTCCTATAACTTGTATGCTCATATTTTAGAGTAAAAATGATTTTCTCTAAGTATTCTTTTTTAACCTTATAATAATTTTCTGCTCTTTTAAAATCAGCTTTTAAAATATTCAAGGACTCAAGATCAGATCTTACTTCCAAGTTGTAGGACATATACGTGATAACTTTACCAATGCATTCGTAAATGAAAAGATGCTCCAATACCTTAGATTCATCATTGTCTGCTATCAGGGTTTGGTTTGGAGACACATCTTCCACCTGATATCTCCAATTAAAGCCTCCTTCTTCAACAGCAACTGTAGCTTGCTGCTTTGATTGGTTAGGCTTCTCAGTTCTTGGAGCTGGAGCAGTGTAGTTTGGCCTGAACTATGTTTGGCCACCGTTTGTTCTTCGTGCCTTACACTCCCTAGCAAAGTGGCCCATTTGGTTATAGTTATAACAATTTACTTTGCTCTTATCCGACCTAGACTTTCCACTAGTCATGTTGCTTGGAAACTTCCTCCCTATCCTCTTGTAGAACTTCTTGTCACTACGACTGAAATGAGCCATCTACTAGACTATCTCAGTATACTCTACATCATCTAAATAGATGTATATCAAGGGTGAAGAGAAAGTTGCTTGAACTATCATCTGAAGACACGAAGGCCTAAGAAGAGTTGGGGTCTTCGAATAGACTTCCTTGAGTGTAGCTCTCTTGATGTCTTCAGAATGATTTTGCACATGCAACTTCCTCTTCATCCTTGAATATTTTGATTGTATCTATTTAGATGACCTAGAGTACTTGGAGATAGTCCAACAAATGGCTTTTCTTACTCATAGAGCCAAGAAATTCTTCAAGAGGACAGGGATGAAGTTTCCCAGCAATGTGTCCGGTGGAAAGTTTAGGCTGGACAAAAGCAAAGTGAAGTGTTACAACTGTAACCAAATGGGAGACTTTGCTAGGGAGTGCAAGGCACCAAGGACTAATGGGCCCAAGCACAACCTCGGCCAAACTACACTGAGGGAGCTCCACATACTAAGAAGCCCAAGCAGCAAGCTACAGTTGTTGTTGAAGAAGGTGTCTTTGATTGGAGTTTTCAGGTTGAAGATGTATCTCCAAACCAAGCAGTTATAGCAGATCATAAAGAAACTAAGGTATTGGAACATCTTTGTACCCCAGAATGCATTACTGAAGTAAATAGATATAAGTCCTATAACCTAGAGATGAGTTATAACCTTGAGTCCTTAAACATCTTAAAAGCTTATATCAAAATAGTTGAAAAATATTATAAACTCAAAATTGAAGATTTAAAGAAAACCATTTCAACTCTTAAGCATGAACATACCAACTACAGGACTCAAATCATAGATCTCTTTACTAAATTAACAGAGCGCCAGGCTGAGCTTGTGATCTACAAAGCCAATGTAGAAAAATGTGTTCTTGAAGAAGAGACCTTCAAGAACATAATATCCTCATCCCTACATGAAAAAGTGTGTTATCAGAACAAGCAGGGTCTGGAATCTACTGAGATAGCTCCTCCACACACTCTACTACATGTAAGATCTCCAAGGTGTGGAACTTGTCAAGATGAGGTTCCTTTCATAGACCATATAGAAGAAGAGGATGAAGAGGAGATAATGAACGATAGATCTGAGTTGAGTGAAGAAGATCATCATAACAAGGGTCACTATTCTCCTGAGGAGAGGAAGAAATCAGGGATGATAAAGTCTAAGAAGAGGAACTTGATCAGAGTAGCTAAAAGAAGATCAAAGAAGGCTCAAGAGATCAAGGCCACCTTTAACTTCAAGAAGAAACAAGTCTTTATCTCTACAGGGTTTGAAGTGGTGAAGACTGAGAACTCAACTCTAAATTCTAGTACCAAGAGTTCAAGTTCATGTCCAACTCATCCATGTGGACGAATAAAGGCTTATTAGCTGCGTACTTCGCTACATAGCCTGAACCATCCACCTCTAAGAGCAAGCCTCACCATAGAAAGCTTGCTGCAACATCTGAGAAGATGAAGATGGAGTTGGAAAATGATCAAACTCAGCCTTCTATTCACAATAATTCTCTCTAGAGAAATCAAGTTGATTGCATTATGTGTGGCAATACTTCTCATCTTGTCAAGGATGCTATCTACAATCCTAAAAGTACTATCCACATAACCAAGAAGAAGACTTCTGAGAAGAGTAAGAAGAAAGCTTCATAAGAAAAATCTCTTTCTTTTGGAAGCTCCAAAATTGAAATGAAGAGAAGTGAAAACTTGCCTTCGGAATATAAATTGGTCTCGGAAGAAAGGAATGCTTCTGAAGCACTAAAGCTTGCTACAGTGAAAGCAAGATCTTCAGAAGGGTTAGTCTTTTGAAGTTGTAAAAACTTCCGAAGTAGTGAAGGTCAAGTCTAATCTTCCAAAGATAGTATGGACGATAAAGGAAGACCAAATGACTAGAAGTTCTTCATAAACAATAGCAAATGATCCCTAAAGTCTTAACATTACATCAATTACTGTTGCATTGTCTTTAGTCCATTTTGAAAAGCCAAGACCAATGAGGCTCGGGTATCCAAATATAACTAACTTTCTCCTTGTTATGCACGAACATCTAAAGACAAAGAGGAATGTATGGATCATTGCAGTGCCTGTTCCAAGCACATGACAGGCAATGGCTCTTTGCTTCAAAACTTTGAAAAATTTGTTAGAGGGCCAGTTGGTTTTGGAGGAGATGCAGGAGGTTACATTACTAGAAGGGACAGGGCCTCAAATGGTAAGCTTAGCATTGAGAAGGTAAAATTTGTTAAGGAGCTTGGGTACAACTTACTGAGTGTATCCTAATTTTGTGATTAGAGACACAACATCCTCTTCACTAAGCATGAGTGCATTGTTCTCAAGACTGGGATGGTGTTTCCTCAAGAGCATATCCTGCTCAGAGCCCCCAAGAAAAGGAACATGTACAAGATGGATTTGCAGGAGACATCTCCCTTAGGAGAAGTTTCTTGCTCTCTATCTAAAGCAAATATTGATAAGTCTTTCCTTTGGCACAAAAGAATGTGCCATGTAAACTTTAATAACATGAATAAATAAATAAGAATGATTTAGTAAGTAGAATGCCAAAGAGAGAGTTTTAATTGATGATCACTGTGTTGCATGCCTGAAGGGGAAGCAATAAAAGGTGTCTCACAAACCAATGGAAAAGAACTTCATCATTACTCCCCTACACTTATTACACATAGATCTATTTGGTCCCACCAGTACAATGAGTCTAGGAAGGACCTCATACTGTTTAGTGATCACAGATGATTTCACAAGATTTACTTGGGTCTTCTTCCTTAGAACTAAGGATGAGACTCCTGAGGTCTTGCAGAACTTTATTCTAAAAATTAAGAATGAATGTGATCACAAGGTTAAGAACATAAGATATGATTAAGGAAATGAATTTAAGGACCACGTATTAAAAGACAATATAGTGCTCCCAGGACTCCCTTGCAAAACAGTGTTGCTGAGAGGAGAAATAGGATAGTTATTGAAGCTAAAAGAACCATGTTATCTGACTCTAAACTGCCTATCATATTCTGCCAGATGCAAATTTGCTGAGAAATCAGGTGATGGAAACTTATTGGATACTCTTCCTAAGCTAAGGCTTCTAGAGTATATAGTCTCAAAACTAGAGTAGTTAAAGAATCAGCCAATATGATCTTCAATGAGCACACTCCCAGTGTGAAAGATTCTGGTCCTGATTGGCTATTTGATCTTGATTTAGTTACCAACTGTTTTCAAAAATCTTGTGAGAATGCTTCAGGATCTACAGTTAACTTATCAACAGAAGATCCTGACCCAAGATTTGAGCTGAGAAGACCAAGCAAGAATACTACTTCAGCTCTAGTGGTAACTAACCCTGCAAATAGAGTTCCTATCAGCACAACTATAACAAATCTAGCTGATACATCTGAGGTGCCTACAAATTCCATCTCAGAAGCACAAAACTCAAATGAAGGAGCTTCAAATGTAAAAGGAAATGGTGTTGGTGATAGTGATCATGAAATTCTTGATGCTGATAACCACTCCATGGAAGACAACATCAATGATGTCACACACTCAGTGGATCAAACTTCTCTTGATAAGTTTGCTAATATGGTGGGAGGCACTTCATTATTAGACCTATACTTCACAAAGATAGATCTGTCCAATTAACTTGTTGTGATCCCTCAATATAGGATCCACAAGTCACACCCCACTACAAACATCATTGGAGATGTTAACAAAGGGGTGAAAACAAGAGGACAACCCTATGAACAAAATGTTTGCCTGTACTCTTGGTTCTTGTCCCAGATAGAGCCAACAAAATTTGATCAGGATTTGAAGATGGAAGTTGGGTTGAAGCAATGCAAGAGGATCTACTTTAATTCAAAAGGCAAAAGGTTTGGAATCTATGTCCTCTTCCTTGAGGGAAGACTATCATAGGAACCAAGTGGCTTTTTAGGAACAGGAAGGATGATAGAGGACTTGTCATCAAGAATAAGGCAAGATTAGTTGTTCAAGGATACACACAAGAAGAAGGAATTGACTATACAGATGTCTTTGCTCCTGTGGAAAGATTTGAATCTGTTAGGATATTCCTTACTTTTGTAGCATCCAAGGATTTCAGGGTCTACCAACATCATGTCAAGTGTGTTTTCTTATATGGGGTGATTGATGAAGAGGTGTACGTCAAACAACCACCTATGTTTGCAGACCCATATCATTCTGGTTATGTTTACAAGCTTGATAAAGCTCTCTATGGGTTGCACCAAGCTCCAAGGAAATGGTATGAGACACTATCTCAGTATCTTTGTTAGCATTACTACAAAAGGGGTACTATAGATGGAACTCTCTTCATCAAAGGAACAAGCAATGACTTAATGCTTGTTCAAGTGTGTGTATATGACATTATCTTTGGGTCAACTAATCCAAAGCATTATGAAGACTTTGAGAAGCTGATGAAGAATTGATTTGAAATGAGTTCCATGGGGGAACTCAATTTCTTTCTAGGAATTCAAATGAATCAAGTTGACAATGGACTCTTCATAAGTCAGTCAAGTATGTACATGACATACTTACAAGATTCAAGATGACTGAATGTAAGGTTACAAAGACAACCATAGCCCGAAACCACTCCCTTGGACCTGATCTTGAGGGGGCGTATGTTGATGAACACCTTTACTGGTCTATGATTGGGTCTCTTATGTACCTCGCAGCTAGCAGACCTGATATCATGATTGCTATATGTATCAATGCAAGATATCAAGCCAACCCTAAGATGTCACACCTGATTGCTATCAAGAGGATTCTTAGATATATCAAAGGTGCTCTTAAGCTAGGCCTTTGGTATCCAAAGAATTCTGACTTTAAGTTTTATGCTTATACAGATAGTGACTATGTGGTTGCTACATGACTACAAAGTTCTCATCTGGGGGTGTTAATTCCTTGGTAGAAGGATAGTCTCATGGAAATGCAAAAAACAATCATGTGTATCTGCATCTACAGCTGAAGCTGATTACATTACTGCCCCTAGCTGATGTGCTCAAGTGCTTTGGATTCAAAATCAGATGCTGGACTATGGATTCAATTTCAAGGAGACTCCGATCCACATAGACAACAACAGTACTATCTCTAGTACGAAGAATCTTGTGCGGCACTCAAGGACAAAACACGTCGACATCAGGTATCATTTAATTAGAGATAATTTGAAAAGGAATTGATAAAACTAGTCAAAGTTAAAATAAATGAATAATATGTTGATCTGATCACAAACACTTTTGATGAACAAATATTTAAATATCTTGTATCAGCTATTAGGATTGAAAACCCGCTCTCCACGTTTCTCTCTCTACTGTGTATTTTTGCTACTGTTGCACAGGGTACTACCTTGGTACCACCGCCACCACCTCCAACGGTCACCTACAACTCCAGTGACCACCGGAACGTCGCCACCACCGGAAACCCGCCACCATCACCACCTCCGGAAACCCACAGCCAGTACCGTCACACCTTTCGCCTGAGCACCATCATCACCACCAACGGTCGCCTGAGCACCAACGGTCGCCTGAGCACCATCGTCACACCAACGGTCGCCTGAGCACCACCGTCACACCTTTCGCCGGAACCCTGAGCCAAACCTTCACCGGCACCGGAGCACACCACCAGAGCACAACCTTCACCGGAGCACCACCACACCCTCGACCACTCTCGCCGGAACCTGCTACCGGACCCCCTGTTGCCGGAACCTGCTACCGGAGCACACCATCCTCCCCCTCCCACGACCACCTTCTCTCACCCTCACCCTCGACACTCACCGAAACCTATTGCCGGAACCCCCCCT
>BJCO01744615.1:0-10709 GCA_018326465.1 Flaveria floridana | reverse complement strand
CTTATAAACAGCCCTTAATGTATGTTAGGAGTTATGAATGTTAACTATGAGTTATCTTGCTCGGTTTGACGGTTTGTTTGACAAACTTGAGTAAAAATTGCCATGATTTAGAGACTTTTATACCAAGTTGGTTAAAGTTGTTTGATTCATGAAATGTGATTTAGGATTTATGTACGTATATAAATATGAGTGTTTATGTGTTATTTGGTTATAATTTTTACATTTTGGTTGTTAATTAATACTTATCTAAGTAATGCGTAATTCACCGTTTTCGTTAAGATCTTAACCGAGTGTTATAATCACCAACTACTCGCGTAAATAATTATTTCTTAAAAATAATATAAGTCTAGTAGGTTGGATGAACAACTTGCTTGTAAGACTTGGGTATCAATTCTTAAAGTGTCTATCGTATTTAGGGCACTATAAGGATTGACTGGACGTTCGTTGGTGTAATTGCACGTACTTTCAATTTCGTTAATCAAGGTGAGTTTCCACGGACCCTTTTTAACTTGTTATCGTTTTATAAAATCGTGGGGGAAATACATGGCTTTTGTTCGTTGTATCATGATCACGTGGCTTACTCGTATGTGTTCGTATGATAGTCTCGAGTATGGGTGTTTCGTTATTGTGTTCATGTGAGTCGTTCATGAATACCCCCTTTTCCCATATAATCATTAGCCTTGGGTTATGCCACAGTGTATATTGGTAGATCTATTTGGGTTTGACAGCCCGCACTCACGATCAGTAGCTCTGATCAAACGTTTTGGATGCGAGTGAATGTATGTTGAATTCATTTTGTGGGGATTGCTTACTTTATGTAAAGCTTTCGTGTCTTGGTTTGATTATAGCTCCAGGTACTATCATTAAGTTGTATTCCTAGCTAGTTTACAACTTACCATATTGTTTGTCAATGATATCTGATACTGTTGTATGTAATGTTTTCATAAACCCGTGAAACGCGCTCAACTTTATGTTGACTTTTTAAGCATGTATTTCAGGTACATAGGAGCATGGATGGTGGTATGAACTGGGCTTGGGCAAACGTGGATATGGCATCTTTTGGTTATGTATTTAAAAATATGATCTTTGTGTAGGATCGTTGTTAAACAATTTGAACTTTTTTCTTATTTTGGAATGTTGTGACAAAAATCCTGTGGTTTGTAACTTAAAATTTATGTTTTAACATTTGCCTGTATATCATATTGGTTTCCAACTTTGTCATCGCCATGCTTAACGCATATACAATTCCGCTGCGATATTCAACGACGTTTTTGGGGTGTGACAGGTTAGTAGATGAGGAGGAAGATGATGAACAGCTGGTAGACTATGACTCTGAACCAGAATATTATGAGGTGGATGAAACACCTCTGACTTATGTGTCCCAGAAGGGGGATGATGAATATGACATGATAGAGATGGAGAAGGAAGACTGGTTTGTGAAAGAAAAGGAGCCTGAGTAGTTGACTACCCTATTCCGGTTGAGCAAGAAGGAGACTGACAAAAGGATCATTAGTTGGAAATACAACTCCAGCCTCAAGATGTTTATGATAAAGAGGAGAGGGGGAGGTATCACATATCTACATAAAAGGAAGGCTTTCAAGACCTAGTCGAGATGGGATCTGAGGAGGTTAGCAGTTTTGCCTCTACTTGATGCCAACCTAAGTGAAAGGGCGAAGTTGTTAGGGAGGGAGATAAAGAATGGACTGAACGATAACTTTGAGTCTTTCGAATTTATAAAGGCTGAGTGGAAAAGGTCAAAGAAGGACAAGGATTGGGAGACGGGCAAGGGAAAGATTGTGTTGAGTGTCAAACCTCCAAAAACCGTACATAGAGTTAGGGTGGCAAATCCCTCCCCCTAACGACTACAAGGATTCGAGAAGTGGTTTTATGATAACAATACAGGGGAGGCGGTGATTAGGGTGAAGGATGGAATAGAATATAGACTTTTTGATCCAATGGAGGTTTTTGGATTCTCTGATGAAGACCTGCTTGTTCTTTGTGAGAACCATATTAAAGCAGGAGTAGGGGAGGAGAGGCGGAAAGAGGCAAGCCTATTTATGGTGGTGGCTAACAAAGTGAGAGGAGTGATAGCCGAGGTGAGAGAGCTGGCCGAAAAGGTGAGAGCTGATGATGATCTTAACATGGAGATCCAGGACTTGAAAAACCAATTTGCACAAGCTAGTGCTCGTCCTGAAGGAGCTGATGAAGCAGGAGGTGACCAGAGTGGATCAGTTGCTGAAGCTCACAAGAAGAACAATGCAGGTGCTGAGAAAGATAAATCAGATACAGGAGCTGGGGAGACTGGAGCTGAATAGAGATATCAAGACAAGAGAAGTCGATAAGATCCAACCTAGGGGGAGTATTGAAGATCAAGTATAGGTTGGACTCACCTTAGATTAATTTATGTGTGTATTTCTATGTAATAGGATTAATGTTAGTTTACTTTTGTAAGTTGATTAGTTCAGTTTATGATATTTTGTAGCCCAGCAAAACTGTGAGCGAAACTGTAGTTTCGCTCACAGTCAGCTGTCTACTTTACCTGGCGTAACTGTTGTTTCTGCTGGGTGAAACTATAGTTTCGGCAGCACAGTTTCGCAGTCAGTGTAACTGTCTGCGAAACTGTCTGCGAAACTAAGACTGCTATAAGTAGAAATGATCTTGTTCTTTGTTTTGCATCCTTGCAAAAACCCTAATCGAGTATTTGTGTTGCAAGAGTCATTTGTAAGTTGTTATTCATTGATATACATTGAGCTTATCTTCTTTTAATTGTATTGTTGCTTTATAGATTATATTTGAATACATTTTGGTCATTATTGTTCTTCTAAATCATTGTGTCTGTTGTTATTTCTGGTATTGAACGATTCAAACCTCCATTTGTACTGATAATCGATCATATCGACCAACACCCAGCCACCCCTATCTAAGGTGTACGATTTAACAAGTGGGCTAAAGACCGATATCTGGTTTTGCTTTAAACAATAATTTATGAAAACATTGATTAATTGGATCCTTTCAAGATGAACCGTTGAACTAGATCGATCAAATTGAACTTTAAAATGAAATCAATAATTAGATTGATCATATGGCTTTTGTTTAGCATATGTAAACAGGCGTGTGAGTGTGTTTAATAACCTATTTGAAGATTAAATTGATGATTAATCAACAATAAATAGTTGTGACCAAGAGACATGATCGATTATGAGGGAATGATAATGTTGTGATCCAATTGATGATGTGCGTAGCTTCTAATAGCGTTGAAGGATAATAAACCTTGATCAGTTGTATTTGAGAAAGACTAGAAAGTATCAAACAACACAACTTCTAATAGCATTGAAGGATAATCAACCATGATCGACCGGATGTTTTCTCTCACTTAGATAGTTTCAATTTTAGTTGTTTCGATGGTCTCGGGGGTTTTGAGTTTGAATTGTAATAATTCAAAAGTTTATTGACCAATTGATATCGATAACATTATAATAATGAAGGTACTTGTGTTTTTTAATCAAATTACTATATTTTTAGCCGGAACAGTTTGATTTGTTGAATGAATTTTGATTTTGGGATAGAACACGATAACAATGATGATTCCAAACTGAAACTGATCATGGGTTTGAATCAGTCATTTATGTGAACTAAAATGTTTTAACTTGGTTAAACCGCTGGGTTTTGGGGTTTTGGCATTCACCTGAGGGACGCCAGAACATGGTTGGATCAATGGTTGACGGGGGAAAAATGAGCTAAAAAGGAATTTATAATTTTGGTCCCTTGGTGTTAAAAACTTTATTATTTCATGTTAAATCTAGCTTTCTTTCAAATTTAACCCCTTGACTTATTGAACCTTAATTTTTTATAAATAACAAATTATTGATTTATAAATCTTGAAAACTTAATTTAATTATTTATTTTGGTCCCAGGGTGTTGGAAATAACCAAACCAGTGTTTGAGTGGTTAGAATGCACATAGATAATTTGATAAGAAAAACAACCACTTTTGGAGAAACGGAATTTTCACGGGACAACATCCAGCATAAGTGTGAAATGGATAATGTAATGTCATTTCATAACCATAAGGTTGTCACATGGATTTGCATGATAGGGATTTTATGTGGTGGACAAGTTCAATCGGTCACTCAAGAGGTTGTATCATTCTTTCAGTTTGACCGTTGGTTTTGAAAATGATAAGTTGTGCTAAGATTGTGTTGAGTTTTTAATGATGATGGAAGACTTTTCAAGAAATGAGAGATGAATAAACCATCATGGTTAGAGATAATGTTTAGAGGCATACCATGTCGATTAACTATTTCATTAATGTATATACGAATCAATCTCTCCACTCAATAATCTCTACGAATCGGTATGAAATGTGTTGATTTAGTCAATCGATTAACGATGACCCATATACTTTCATGGCCAATCTATGTATGAGACATTAATTTGTTGAAGTCCACGGATATATTTTCCTATTTCTATACAAGAATCTTGTGTTGAACAAGAAATCCAGAGGGATGTTGATGTTCCGCTACCAATATTGGTTTCAAAGGTTCATGAACATTTATCCGCACTAGGATGAATTGAATAACGAGCTGTTGGATCGGGTTGGTTTAGACAAACGAAATTCTTCTTAGATCAGCAACTAACGAAAGCAAAATCTAAGTTATTTACCTACTATCACAACACAAATACTTTGAGGAACCACAAATACAGGATAAGTTATTTCAAAGTATTTACTTGATTAATATATTTTGTACAAAGATATTAGAGGAATAAAGCAACACATAACATATGGGTTAACCTATATACATATATTGCATACATAATGTTGAGAATACAACAAATATTACAATGATTAATTCAAGAAACTAAACCTATACAGATTTTTACACCTATCAATACTCCCCCTTAGGTTTAGCTTCTCCTAGTCATTGTCTTAGGCTTTACGACTCCTTTACTCTTGTCACCATCTTCTTATTGAAATATGATACAACATCCTTTTGATCATCCTACTTGTGCTTGATCTCCATTCTGCTCATCTTATTCATAGTGTCAAACTTGATTACCAAAATGTCTTCTTCAGTGGTCAGGGTTACAATAACACTGTTGTTATTAACCACTTCCAATTCATCCTCTTCAGAAATCCTTAGCTCAGTAATAGATGGGAATTCATAACCCATGTGCTGGCCAGCCTCAAATTTTCTTCTTTTATTGGCCGCGGCATTCAACTTGTCTATTAATTGAATTATATGCACACATAGACATAGATCATTCTGCGCCAATTGATTGTTGAGCTTTGGGAAGTATTTGTCAAACAGATATGTTGTGTAGCTTTGATGCAAAAGACTGATTTCCAATGCATCAAATATCCTTATGCTACCTGGATCCTTCCCATTAGCGGATCTTTTGAGTACATGTTCTTTAGTTCTCTCAACATAACCCTAATGAGTAATGGGTTGTGAGAACTGGTTTCCCTCAAATCTTTTTATTTGTGTAGCTCTTTTGCTTGTTTGCCGAACTCGAATTAAGAACTCAACTTCTATGGTGTGTGAGGAGCTGGCATGTGATTTTCTTAGCCTTTCTTTTCTTTTCTTATGCTCCTCATCTTCCTTTATAGCTTCACTGAGCACATTATCCTTAAACTTAGATAACAACTTACCAACCATACCCGAGAAATCTCTTCCCCTTGGGTGTATTGCATAGTTGATGATTGGCAAGATCTAAAGTTGTTGAAGGTCATCATCTGGGAGTGATATGACCAGTTCAATCATAGGAAAGTATTATATCATCCCAGATGCCCTTTTTATGATCGCACCATCCCAATCAGCATCATATATTCATGCAATGATCTGTAAGTCTTCAACTGACATAGGAGTAGTGATGTGATTGAAGAGCTGAATTAATGTAGACTTTTTGTCAGACACTTCTCTTACTGTTGTACCAAGAGGCCACACCTTGCTTGGAAGGACCTCTTTGAGTTCCCTGATGAGCTTTTCATTTTCTCTATACATGTCTTTACTTTCAACTATGGTAGGCTCAGCTGGAGTTGTTGTGTGAGTTAGTCTTGAATCCTTGGCTTCGGTTCTAAATCTCACTCCAGTCTGCAACTCTATCCTCATTACATACTCCATCATCTGTCTCAACTCCTTCACACCTCTGTCTCTTAGTTCATAAAATTTGTGGTTGTGATTTTGCAACCAACAAATTAGATTGTTCCCGTTGAGCTTCTTGGTGTCACGGTGACCCAAATCTTTCTTTAACTGTTCTTGAGCTTGAAACTTGATGAAGTTGTCATAGTTGCAGTCTAGAATCATGAAGCTGGCCATAGTGAAGTCTTTAATTATTTGTCTCAACTTATCCTTGTTCATTCCTCAAAGATGTCTTTGTCAGTGAGCATTTTGGTTGTCTTTGGTGAGTCTTCTCTTATCAGCTCCTCCCATTCAGCATCACTCTTTTCTTCTTCATTTTGTTTTGACAACATTGGATTGACTGAAGGGGTATGCTCAGGTGAGACTAACTTTATTTTCTTCGGTGATTCTTGCACCTATATCACCTCCTTCTGAACTTTTCCCAGATGCCTCCTCTTTCTATTGTAGCAGATAAGTGGGGCCTAATTTTGTTCTTGCACATATTTTAATAAGGATATGTCAGCGTACAGTGCAAGTTGAGAGGATTGGGCAGCTTCAAGCTCATTAATCCTTTTCCTCAATTTCTCAATCTCTTCATCTTTAGCTGTTATCAATTCAGCTTGCCTAGAGATGGAGATTTGTGCATTGTTCATCTCTATGACAGCCTGTTCTTTATTAGTTTTAACATTCGAAGGGCATATTTCTCTTTAATTTCCTCCTCCACCATCCTTAACCTCACCTTTCTTTTATTGGATTTGATTGTCAGTCTGTTGTATGTTGTAACAAGATAACTTTTACTAACATCAATCTCCTCATCATTAAGATCATCTTCATTGTAAGCAATGATATCTACAAACTGAGGTTCATCTTCATCCTCAGGCTCATCATGACCCACAACTTGATTCACCTCCTGTTCTCCCTTTTTTTCACCTTCTAGGTTCAGCTCCTCCGTTTTCCCAGCCTGAGCTTCTTCATACTCTTCTTCTTCATCACCAGTTTGGTTGGAGTGTTACTCTCAGATGCTGGGTTGGCTTTAGTTACAGGAGGGCTAGGGATGTGTGGTTGTTCTTAGGGGGGTGATAGTTGTATGGGAGAGAGAGGTACTTGTTGAGTGGAGTTTGTTAACGTGTTTGATTGGGTATATGATGGTTAGGATTGATTGGGAGAAATGTGTTATGTTTGTGGGATTGGTTGTTGTTCTGATGGTGAAGTTTATTGAGCAGGTGGTGATGAGGGTTGGTTAATGATAGGAGATTAAGGTGGTGAAAGTGAACCTTGCTCAGTTTGAGCAGGAGATTCTTCAGCTTGTTCTACCTCTTCTACATACACCAACTCTTGTGGTATTTCACCATTAACATTTATCATATGACGGAACATTGCCATTTCTTCTCCCTCATATCTTCCACTTATTTTGTTCAATAGAGATCTACCCAGGTGTGCTTGAACAAACACATCACCTTTCCTCCCTATGTGTGGTAGGGAGTCATTGATGATCAGCTGGATGAACCTTGGGAACATGAACATCTTGTCAGTCTTTTGCAGTTCGACTTGATCACATAGGCATCCAAGAATGTGTCAAGAGTAATTGTAAGTTTTCCCTTCAAATACACTGATGATTCCAGAGGAGATGTGCCTAGAAAATCTATCCAGTCCAGACTTCCTGTTTGACAAGCACTTAAGGTAAGTGTGGTAGAAGAATCTGTATGGCTTGCACAGTCTCCCTTTCTTTATCTTACCATTTCTATAATCTCCATTGTATCCCATCAGGTGAAACACCCTTTGAATGTATTCATGGTCAAATACATCAGGGTGTCCTGCTTCTTGTTCACCCAGTTCCAATACCCTTCTTATGAATTGTTCATCTACTCTGAGTACTTCATGTCTAATTGACGCGTAGATGACTCGTTCACTATTCTCTTCTGCCACTCTTGCAGTATTCCAGAACTCTATCATATGGGATTGATAGATTACTGGATCAGCAGATAATGCATACTGTATCCTCGAACGTTTGAGATATCTGATAATCTACTGAAGGATAAAATTTTATCCCTTTTTGATGTATGATCTAATATCAGATCATATGTTGCTTTTGGACCCTTGTTGACTTGTTCCTTGATAATTGTTAAAGGAGTTTCTCAAGTCAGATATCCAACAGCCAAGGTAGTTGTTGCTCATGATGTAATTTCCTTCACTATGTTTTGTTTTGTTTAACTCATTTTTCATGCTGATTACTACTCCTAAATTTATGCTTAATGATAAAGTGATTAGCATAAATTTAAGTGAAAATAGCATGAAAAGCAATGATCTCACCATAGTTTAGTAAATAACATGAATTACCAAAACTTAACCTGTTATACCAGCTTTGCAAATGGGATTATACTATAACACTACGTTACCTTCTGATTGAGTTAGTGTATTGTGAGGTAGACAAGGATCTAGTGTTGATTGCATGTATATTGATCCGCTGAAATTCAAGCCAGAGCATATGTTCAACTAGGCGTGCTGTTTATCATGTTTTGTATTTGGTTAGAGATTCACTGATATGGTCTCCACATTCAATTCACATTAGAGGTTGTCCTCCCTTAGTGAGTCATCCTATCACTTTTTCACACTTAGACTATGTACCTTTAGGTATAAGATACATCTTAAGATTGCTATGAAATCATATTAATGCACATTGTTGTTGAAGCTCTTTAAATTAATATGCCGTTGATCACTTTTGATTCTGTAAGGCCCTGTTCCCGGGCACCTCACAGTTGGTCATTCACAGCAATAATTACATAAAAAACGTTACATGATACAAATTTAAGCAGCGGAATTAATTTAACAAAAGCCATTCGTTTCATTATAAACATTGTTGTTAAGCAATACACCATGGTTTAATCATATACAAAATAATAGTTCAGTTGCATTACAAAACAACAGTATTATCATGTGCGAATGGATGTCAGTCATGCCCTGCCAAGTAGCTTCACCCGCGTTCCATCCTCAGCAACATTTTACCTGCCAACTGAAAAATGCATAAAAGTCAGCGTTGCTGAGTGAGTCCTAGTTTTATAATAAAACATACTTTACTTTCATTTAAGAACAATTCTTTACTTTTGCATGCGATCACACATCATACGTACACATAGGTAATATCATTATTATCTTCATCATTCGTTCATTTCATACTTTTATCGTTATCTTTCCGAGTCTTTTACGACAACAGGGTCGCTCAACTCATTAGCAATCTCAAGGATTGCACTTTATCCGAGTCTTTTGCGACACAAAGTTGCTCACCTCATTAGCAATCTCAATGATTGCACTTTATCCGAGTCTTTTGCGATAACAGAGTCGCTCACCTCATTATCAATCTCAATGATTGACCCTGTGTGCATCCTTCGGGGTAGCTAACCCGCATCACAGTTGAGCTAACGACAACAAGGCCGTGCACCTCTATATATTTGCTTGCAAGACTTTCATTCATTTATTTACGTTCCACTTTTCTTCATCATTAATCTTTCACTTTAATAATGATAATACTTTCTGTTTCGATCATATACATACCAAGTAAAGTCATACAATAATGATATTAATAACATTAATAATAAGGTTAACAATACTGATAATAATAATAATAAGGAATCATAAAAACAGTCATGATTATGTTTGGAATTACCCATTTATTAACCCTAGTCAAACATTATTCAAACCCTAATTGCATAGACTCCTGTAAAATTCCTGAAAATAAATTCTAAGTGTTGGGCGCATGGGCCCTGTTCAGATGCATCGATGCTGTTCAGACGTTTGACCCGGCACTTAGACATCTTGAGCAAACTTTCTAGACGGTTGGGCACTATTCAGACGCATGGGCCTGACTTAGACGCATGGGCACTTAGGCGGTTGGGCACTATTCAGGCGTTTGAGCCTACACTTAATCGGTTTTTTTCCCTTAGACGCATGGGCATGTTTAGGGCATGGGCCCTGTTCAGACGCATGGGCCCTGTTCAGGCGGTTGGGCATTTTGGGCGGTTAGAAACACTTAGAAAATCAAGCCCGTTGGACGCATGGTCCACTGTCTAGATGGTTGGGCAATATAATCCCACTTAAACAACGTAATACAGTCCCAAATCCAAATCTAACATGTTCTAAGCTTAGTATTATCATCCTAAGCATCATAACATATTCATCTATACATATATGCCCCAAATTTACATCCACCCGTATACCCATTCACACACACACATACGGGTAACAACCCATTTTTATAAAAACACGTTCACATGTATTTTCCAGCCCCAAAGTTTGTTAAAAACATGTTAAAAAGGGGATTCTAGAACTCACCTTAGTTTGTTCTCGGGTTTGAATCCTTCCTTGTCCTTTCCAGACGTTTCTAGCACCTAAAACCCCCACACACACATAACTCGAACACACAATCACATTTATAAGCACATAACCGAGACTAGAAACTTCTAAAACATCATAAAACCGAGAATTCTTACCAAAAACTTTGAATTTCTTGCTTCTTCTAAAATTCCTGAGAATTCTCTGCTCTTCCTCTTTCTCTCTCTAACAAAATCCGAATGATAAGGTGTGAGAAGCAACATGG
>BJCO01744614.1:0-20456 GCA_018326465.1 Flaveria floridana | reverse complement strand
AACAGTGGAGAGCAGCACTAGAGCGCAGAGGATTAAGGATAAGTCGCTCTAAGACGGAATACATGCATTGTAACTTTAGTGGTGAGGCTGAAGAGGACACTCAAATTAGTATCCAGGGTATGACGGTACCACAGACGTATAGGTTCAAATACCTGGGCTCATACGTACAGGATGACGGAGAGATACACAGCGATGTAGCCCACCGTGTTCAATCAGGATGGTGCAAGTGGAGAGCAGCATTAGGGATTTTATGTGATAAGAGGTTCCCAATAAAATTAAAGGAAAAACTATACAGAGTGGCAGTACGCCCACCTATGTTATACGGAACAGACTGTTGGGCCATAAAGAAATCGAACGAGAGACAAATAGAGTTCGCGGAAATACGAATGCTGAGGTGGGTGTGTGGACACACAAGATTGGACCGAATAAGAAACGAAGTGTTTCGACAGAGGCTAGAGGTGGCTTGTATCACAGATAAAATACGAGAGGGAAGACTAAAAAAACTATTTTTTAAAAATTTTTGTTGTTTTAGAAAAAAATCTTATCTTGAAAAATGTTTCCTTCAAAATTATATTTATAAAAAAACTATTTCTTAAATTATTAAAAAAAACTATATTTAATGTAAATTTTTTTAATAATATCAGTTTTAATTAACATAATTATTTAATAGAAGAGATAGACGGGAAAATATTTTTAACGTACATTACCATATATAATGCATATTTTTAGTTATATAAATTATTTTAGTTATATAAACTATTTCAGTTATATTTAATTTTCAAAACCACTAATTAATACCCTTTTTATTTAAATAATAACTAAATTTCAAATTTAAACACTCACATTATTTTAGGAAATAAAACATTAAAACCTTCCGTATTTACAAAAAATCATAAAACTACTTAAAATTTAAAATTGTACTCAATTTTGAATTAACTGCTAATTTCATTTTCCATATTTAATATATAATGCATATTTTCAGTTATATAAACTATTTCCGTTATATTTAATTTTTAAAACCACTAATCAATCCCCTTTTTGTTTAAATGATAACTAAATTTTAAATTTAACAACTCACATTATTACAAAATGATACATTCCTAAATTATATTCACTAATTAATAAAAGTAAAAGTTAATATTTGTATTTTAGGCAATAAAACATTAAAACCTTTTGAATTTACAAAAATTCATGAAAATACTTAAATTTTAAAATTGTACACAATTTCATTTATTAACTGCTAATTTTGTTTTTCATATTTAATATATAATGCATATTTTCAGTTATATAAACTAATCTGTTATATTTAAGTTTTAAAACCACTAATTAATACCCTTTTTGTTTAAATGATAACTAAATTTCAAAATTAAACATTCACATTATTACAAAATGATACATTCCTAAATTACATCCTAAATTACATTCACTAATTAATAAAGGTAAAAGTCAATATTTATATTTTAGGCAATAAAACATTAAAACATTCCGTATTTACAAAAATTAATAAAAATACTTAAATTTTAAAATTGTACTCAATTTCGTTTATTAACTGCTAATTTCATTTTACATATTTAGTATAAACAAAAACTCTATAATTGTATTTTCGTGAAAATACATTGATAATGTCATAAATACTTTCCAATATTTTAGAACTTACATTGTTTATAAATATTTGCATACATAACTCATTTTTCTTCATCATTCATCATAATTTTACGAAATAATGCTCATGGATTCCAAATAAATTACTTTTTTGTAAGATTTAGACGTTCTTAAGGAGGATTATACCTTGAATTTTCGAATTCTCAGCCTATGGAAACGTCAAAGCTTCAAGTATCCTAATGATTTTGTCTCTGTGGAGTTTATAATCATTGATGAGGAAGTATTTATCAATAACAATAGATTTCATATTCAAACATCATAAATCATTCAAGTTATGTTTTCTGATTCTTTTCTAATTCAGGGTACGAAATTTCAAGATAGCATTTAAAAAAAATTCCGAATGTTTCAAGATTTCTTACAGGAGAAAGAGTGTTTGTTTGAGTATAAACCGACTTTAGCTCATAATCCATTAACATACAAATACGTCAAGAGTGCAATAAAGGTTTGTTTCAATAGCAACACTATGGTGTCAAAATGCTACAACTTTGACGGACCTGAACATGGCTTCAATTTTGTAAACTTTCATACCATTCTGGAAAATCAAGTTGATGCGACTGAAACAATTGGTATGTTATATTATTTTTTCATTATTTGTTTATATTTAATATGGTATTCTTACTTAATATTTTTTTATAGATGTTATCGGCTATGTTGTTGGAAATATTACAAAAGAGATGACCCCTGTTAAAACCAGCAATGAATCCCAAAGAATGAACCTTCTATTGGAAGATTTGGAGTTTGAACTTCTACATTTTCTTTATTTTAGCATATTTTTATAACTTATTTATATCACCAACATTTATTTACTAAGGTTGAATTATTTGAAAGAACTGTTAATTGAATGTAACCTTGTAGGGTGAAAATGCTGACAAGTTGATCAACTATGTTCAAAACAATCCAACTAATACTATATTGGTTATCATTCTGCTGTTTGCAAAAGTCAAGAATTGGCAAGGTAATTCTCATATTAATATCCTCCTTTGCTATAACTTTTATTAAATCCTAAAAACTTGCATACACTTACTCACTTTGTTCTCTATCCGATAGTAATAACAAGCGTTACCATGTAAGGCCCCGTTCCCGGGACGCTTACAGCTGGTCGATCATTGCATAAAACATACATTTTTATTTATCTTATATAAAAATTGCAGTGAAAACAATAAAAATGACATCTCATTTCATCATAAAAGCTTTTGCAAAATAATACATCGTTAATCAATTACAAAATATATATTGTTGCATTACATCACAAAAATATTATATAAATGGATGTCATCCAAAAGAGCTGAGTAGCCACCCCGTGCCATACTCAGCAACCTTACCTGCCAACTGCAAACACATTAAAAGTCAGCGTTGCTGAGTGAGTTCTAGTTTTATAAATAAAACACTTTACTTTTATTAAAACCGTTTCTTTACTTTCACGCAATCATACATCATACGTACACATAGATAGTATCATTATTATCTTCATCATTCGTTCATTAATTATCGTTAATTCGACTTACATCGTTTATTATCTTTTACTTCTATCTAGATCCTGTCAAGCTATACCCTCTTCATGGCACGCAACCATGGTTACTGAGTTCGAGTGACAGGGATCCCGTTTCGTACTTTGTTATTACATTTTGTCCGTTCATTACTTTCATTCGTTCATTCTTTAACTTCCGTTCATTCATCGTACTTTCTTGTTATTCTTACTCTTTTATCATTACCTCTTTTCTTTCCATCACCCATAAACCTTACCCTTCTGTTTCGTGGTACTGGACCTACGCCTATCATAGACCTTCTAAAACGGTGCATCGCACCTCTTGGCCACAGTACCTAGGGTATGTAGCAATGATTCTATACAAATGGTCAATCGCAGTTTCAAGTTTTACCCTCTTCATGGCACGCAGCCACGATTACTGAGGTCGAATGAAAAGCATCCCATTTCGAGTTTGTTGCAATAACAAGGTCGCTCACCTCATACATTTGCTTGCAAACCTTTCTTACTCTCATTCATTATTAATGCATGCATTCATTTATCATGTTCCTCTTTTATTATCTTCCACTTTACGTTACATAAATACTTTTGTTTCATTCATTAACATAACACGTAAATCCACAGGAAAGATAAACATTCATCATAATAAGGAACATCAACATATACAGTAGCATCATCATACATGGCATCATCATACATACACAACATACATCACGCATAACCATGCAACATCATCATGCCCAACATACCCTCTAAGACCCCAACTATCATCTTACTTGAACTTACGAGGACTTTCACGTCAAAACTTACATCTGCACTTTCCCCCGAAAAATGGGAATTAAACTACTCTTTCCCTCAGGTACACCAGCCCTATTTGGGCGTATGGGCACCCTTCAGTCGTATGGCCCCAAGACGACTGAACCTAATGTGAATGAACCAATGCGAATGAACCAATGCGGATAAACACCAATGCGGACGAACATCCTAATCGTGCGAATGGACCTCATGCGGTTGAACGCTATGCGAATGGACCTTATGTGAATGGACCTCATACGGATGGACTCAATGCGGATGAGTACTTATGTGACTGGGCCCTCAGTCGCATGACACCCCATGCGACTGAACCCCCAGTCGTGCGACTGAACCCCCAGTCGTGCGACTGAACCCCCAGTCGTGCGACTGAACCCCCAGTCGTGCGACTGAACCTCAGAGGTGTGAATGAACTCCAATCACTCTTCAATCGGCCGTATAACGTCCAGTCGGTCGCCTAGCCCTAGCTGATGCAGAATGAAGTTCATCCTGAACCCAATCTGCCATTTTCGACCTCCAAACTCATCCAAACCCATTCTAAGCCCAAATCAACCATCCTAAACCTTACAAATACATACTACAACACCATTCAAGCACACACAAGCCCGGAAACAAACTCCAAACGCATCACACGCAACCACACCCAAATGGATCAAACACACACATATACAAAAACGGGTTTACTATGTGTTTCGGCCCCAAATCAGTTGAAAACCAGTAAAATAAAGGTCCTAGAACTTTCACAAACTACACCAAGAAGAAGAGCTTCGTTTAAACCTGCTACACGACGATTTCCAAGCCCGAACCCACTCGAACCAAGCTTTCTTCTCTCTTTTCTCTCTTTTCTCTCTTCTTTCTTTCTTCTTGGCTGAAATATGGGTGTGGGGAGAGGGTAAGGGCTGCCCTCTCCCTTCAAATATTCCCATTTACCCAACTTTCTCGCGTTGTTGAGTTTGGTCCCCCGACTTTGGACTTTATTTCTTTTTCTTCCTTCGTCGGCTTCAAGGAAAATATCCTGATGTTACAAGTCCTCCCCCCTTATATAGGTTTCGTCCCCGAAACCTGTTATTCCTCGAACAAACGTGGGTAATGATGTCTCATTTATTCTTCGGTCTCCTACGTTGACTCGGATCCCTTCCTGTGCTTCCATTGTACACACACAAGAGGAACCACTTTATTTCTCAGCCTCTTCTCTTTTCGATCTATGATTGCCACTGGTTGCCCCATATAATTGAGTCGTTCGTCTACTTCGAAATCCTCCAGTGGAACAATCATATCTTCATCTGCCAGGCACTTTCTTAGATGCGATACATGGAATGTCGGGTGAATTCCACTTAACTCATCTGGTAACTCCAATCTATAGGCCACCTCTCCTACTCGAGCAATGATTCGGAAAGGGCCTATGTATCTCGGGCTCAACTTGCCCCGCTTTCAAAAGCGAATGATACCCTTCCAAGGTGAGACATTCAATATAACCCGGTCACCCACCTGGAACTCAATCGGCCTGCGTAGTTTATCAGCATACGACTTCTGTCTATCTTTGGCTGCCTTCATGAATGCTTTGATCCTTTCAAGCTTTTCAGTCGTAGCATCGATCATCTCGACGCTCCCTAACTCTTTATGACCAATATCACCCCAACAAACGGGTGTTCTGCATCTCCTACCATATATAATCTCATAAGGTGGCATACCAATGCTGGCATGATAGCTGTTATTGTATGAGAATTCAGCTAACGGTAAGTGATCATCTCAACTTCCCTCAAAATCAATCACACATGCCCGAAGCATGTCCTCCAATGTCTGAATGGTCCTTTCTGACTGATCATTAGTCTGGGGATGATTAGTCGTGCTAATATGTAACCTCGTACCTAATATGTAACCTCGTACCCATGGTATCGTGGAATTTTTTTCAGAATTTGGATGTAAACCGAGTGTTACGATCAGACACAATATGCACCGTCACACAGTGACGAGTCACAATCTCCTTAATGAAAAGATCCGCCAACCTCTCGGATGAATATGTCTCACGAATCGATAGGAAGTGAGCACTCTTCGTCAAGCGGTCAACAATCACCCATATAGCATCATACCATTTCGGAGTACGCGGCAGCTTCGTAATGAAATCCATAGTGATGTGCTCCCACTTCCATTCCGGTATATCAAAAAATTGGATCTTCCCATACGGCTTTTGATGCTCGGCCTTCACTCGCAAGCAAGTAATGCACTTACTTATATACTCCACCACGTCATGCTTCATACCCGGCTACCAATAATCCTTCTTCATGTCTTGATACATCTTTGTAGCACCGGGATGAGTAGAGTATCGAGTCTTGTGAGCTTTATCCAATATCTTCACCCGTAGATTCCCAAAACAAGGAATCCACATCCGCACGAATCGGTTTTTAACACCGAGAGTGTTCTCACCCAACTCCGTGACTAAACCTCTCATCCTTTCAGAGTTAAGATGATCTTCTTCTAATGCCTCATCTTGAAATTCTTTAACTTGCTTCATCACATCATAGGTCATAATCAACTGTTATGCTTTTACCCGAATCGGCTTGGGTTTCTGCTTTCGGCTAAGAGCGTCCGTCACCACGTTGGCTTTGCCGGGATGATAATGGATCTCACAATCATAATCCTTTATGAGCTCTAACCATCTTCTCTGCCTCATGTTCAAGTCCTTCTGCTCGAAGAAGTACTTCAAACTCTTGTGGTCAGTGAAAATTATGCACTTCGTTCCGTAGAGATAGTGCCTCCAAATCTTTAGTGCAACAACCACAGCTGCTAGCTCCAAGTCATGAGTAGGATAGTTAACCTCATGAAACTTCAACTGTCAGGATGCATAAGCTTTAACCTTCCCCCTCTGCATTAACACGTACCCCAATCCCGAGTATGAAGCATCAGAATAAACCAACAGATCTTCGCTTCTATCGGGTAATGACAGAACAGGAGCTTGGGTCAATCTCGTTTTTAATTCTTCGAATGCCTTCTCTTGAGCTTGGCCCCATAAAAACTTTACATCCTTACGGGTCAACTTGGTTAGTGGAGAAGCGATATTAGAGAAGTCTTGAATGAATCTTCTGTAATAGCCCGCCAAACCCAAGAAACTACGGATCTCAGATGGCGTCTTTAAAGACTTCCATTGCATCACCGCTTCCACCTTTGTCGGATCCACCATAATCCCCTCCGGATTCACCACATGACCTAATAATTGAACCTTGCGCAACCAAAACATGCATTTGGAGAACTTTACGTACAACTTCCCCTTCTCAACGTCTCCAACACCTCTCGAATGTGACCGGCATGCTCTATTTCGCTCTTTGAATAAATCAGCATACCATCAATAAACACAATCACTGATTTATCCAACATCGTCTGACACACTCGGTTCATCAGATCCATAAAAGCAGCTGCCGCATTAGTCAAACCAAAAGACATAACGAGGAGTAATGACCGTAACGCGTGCGAAAAGCTGTCTTAAGAATATCCTGCTCTTTCACCTTTAGCTGATGGTAGCTAGATCGAAGATCTATCCTTGAAAACCAACTGGCACATTGAAGCTGATCAAACAAATCATCAATTCTCGGTAACGGATACCGATTCTTTACTGTCAACTTGTTCAGCTCACGGTAGTCTATACACATCCTCATGCTACCTTCTTTCTTCTTTACGAATAAAACCGGAGCACCCTAATGAGAGATACTCGGTCTCATAAACCCCTTATCAAGCAGCTCTTGCAATTGCTCTATCAATTCTTTCATCTCAGTCGGAATCAAACGATACGGTGGCTTGGTAACAGGTTGGGCACCTGGTATCAGATCAATCTGAAACTCAATCTCTAGGTCAGGTGGCACTCCTGATAAGTCTTCTACGAACACGTCTGAAAAGTCACACACAACCGGAACATCGGATAGTTGTGGTGTGGGCATTTCCACATCCTTTACATAACACAAGTAGGCGCTACATGCACGGCTCATACACTTTCCCGCAACCGCCATTGAGATTACTTTCGAGATCGTCGTGACCCGATCCCCATAAACAGTTACTGAACTCCCGTCAGGCCCTATCAAACGAATCATCTTCTTACGACACACTATATTCGACTTGAAGTACGCCAACCAATCCATCTCAAGAACCAAATCGAAACCACCTAAGATTATCACAAATGGTCTAACAGGAAACTTATGGCCTTCTAATTCCACATCACAGTTCTCTATCATCTCAGAAATACTGGTAGACTTACCTATGACAATTTCTACATCAAAGGGCGCGTCAACACGTCTACTACTAACAGACAGTTTAGCATAGAAAATAGCAGAAACAAAACTTTTACTGGCACCCGAATCAAATAACACAAAAGCTAAAGTTTGGTTCACCAGAAACGTACCGGACACGACATCAGGGTCTGTCCTATCTTCCTCCTGTGTCATAGTGAATACCCTGGCGCTCGCCCTCGGTCCTTCACTTCCCGTCTTCTTCACCCCGGAACCCTCATCCCTAAGCTTCTTGCAATCCTTAGTTACATGGCCCTACACGCCACAGTTGAAGCACCAGACCGTATGACAGTCCCTGGTTATATACCCCGGCTTCTCACATTTGAAGCACACGTTCAACCCTAATCTACATTCCCCACTATGCTCTCTCCCATACTTACCGCACTTCTTTATACTCGCACCCGATATGACCACACAACGGTCATCCACCCGTGCTTTCTTGTTACCCGTTGAGGCCTCACCTCGACCAAAGCTCTTACCACTCCAGTTTCGATCACTACCACCCTTCCTACTACCTTCAGCCACCACCACTACAGCCCTCTCATCATATAACCTCCCTATCAAGTCCACCGCCGATGTAAACGTGCTCGGTCGGGCAGCGATCATGTGCCTGCGAATATCCGCTGGCAAACCCTGAATGTATCCGTGACAGAGGCGTCACCTGATCCGGCAACAGACGTGCCATCTCGTTAAATTTCGTGGTGTACTGTTGGTGTGTCATGGTTCCTGCCTCCAGTTCCAGAAACTCCCTCCCAACCTTATCCATTTCTCTGTGAGGACAGAACTCCTCGATCACCAACATTTTCAACTCGGACCACTTCATTTTCCCAATGGCCCTGCTATCCTCGGTTTGGACTATGTTGTACCACCAGCATAAAGCCGAGTCCACAAAAAAATGGGCAGCAATCTTCACCTTTTGGTACTCCCGACACTCGCTGATATTCAATACAGCTTCCATCTCTCTCACCCATCGGTGAGTAGCAGCAACGATGCCATTACCATCAAAAGTAGAGGGCTTGGATCGTTGAAACGTCCCATAATTACAGCCTTGTGCCGCCTCCAGCGCAGGCTCCTCTCCTCCCTCTTCCTCATCATCAAAAATAACCGTTTCAGGCTCCGGTTGCTCCCGTCCTCCCGAGGACCTGTTCCTCTCTTTCCGTTCTCCTTCCCGTATAGCCTTAATCACTTCCGTCACCACAAACGGTAAGATCGTCTGCATGACTTGATAAACCTCCTCCACTGCAGTCTCCTTTACCGAGGCTCTCAGATTGGCGCTCTCATCTACACCCTCCGGATGAGGGGTCTCGGGTTTTTCGGGAACTAACTTTTCAACTCTAAGCCTGCCTCTTTTGAGCCGTGATGCAGCACCAAGTACACCCCGCGAGATTTTAGATGATGTACCACCAGCCATCCTCTAACACACAGTAAAATATTCAAACACCAACACGGTCATTAATGGGAACAGCTCAGTTTATGTCAAGTATATTAAGTTCCTAATTACAGTGGTCAGTTGTGATTAGCCACTTACTTTAATCTTCATACCTCAAGCATTACCTGTCCTGACTACATCGGTATTTAAATCTACATACAACACATAACCACATACCATGCACACATAATACCGGTTATCATTAAGAAAATACCTGATGGCACGTAGCTACTCAGATTGGCATCCCTTCCTTTTCCGTCCCATCCTCAGTTTAAGTTAAGATTTATTTTAAAAATTTACCCGTTTCACTTAAACTTTAGCTCTGATATCAACTTGTAAAACCGCGTTCCCGGGACGCTTACAGCTGGTCGATTATTGCACAAAACATACATTTTTATTTATCTTATATAAACATTGCAGCGGAAACAATCAAAATGACATCTCATTCCATCATAAAAGCTTTTACAAAATAATACATCGTTAATCAATTACAAAATATATATTGTTGCATTAAATCACAAAAGCATTATATAAATGGATGCCATCCAAAAGAGTTGAGTAGCCGCCCCGTGCCATCCTCAGCAACCTTATCTGCCAACTGAAAAAACACATAAAAAGTTAGCGTTGTTAAGTGAGTTTTAGTTTTATAAATAAAATACTTTACTTTCATTAACACCGTTTCTTTACTTTCACGCAATCATACATCATACGTACACATAGATAATATCATTATTATCTTCATCATTCGTTTATTAACTATCATTCATTCGACTTACATCATTTATTATCTTTTACTTATATCCAGATCCTGTCAAGTTTTACCCTCTTCATGGCACGCAACCAAGATTACTGGGGTTGAGTGACAGGGATCCCGTTTCGTACTTTGTTATTACATTTTGTCCGTGCATTACTTTCATTCGTTCATTCTTTAACTTCCGTTCATTCATCGTACTTTCTTGTCATTCTTACTCTTTCATCATTACCTATTTTCTTTCCATCACCCATAAACCTTACCCTTCTGTTTCGTGGTACTGGACCTAGGCCTATCATAAATCTTCTATAATGGTGCAACGCACCTCTTGGCCACAGTACCTAAGGTAAATTTTAGGTGTACCATTGCCATATGCAATACCCTTCTATTCCTGATACTGGACCTAGGCCTATCATAGATCTTCTATAACGGTGCACGGCACCTCTTGGCCACAGTACCTAGGGTATGCAACAATGATTCTATACAAATTGTTAATCGCAGTGTCAAGCTTTACCTTTTTCATGGCACGCAGCCATGATTACTGAGGTCGAATGACAAGGATCCCATTTCGAGTCTGTTGCGACAACAAGGTCGCTCACCTCATACATTTGCTTGCAAGCCTTTCTTACTCTTATTCATTATTAATGCATGCATTAATTCATCATGTTCCTATTTCATTATCTTACACTTTATGTTAAATAATACTTTCATTTCATTAATTAACATAACACGTAAAGCCATGGGAAAGATAAACATTCATCATAATAAGGAACATCAACATACACAACAGCATCATCATACAGGGCATAATCATACATAAATAACATACATCACGCATAAACATGCAACATCATCATGCCCAACATACCCTCTAAGACCCCAACTATCATCTTAATTGAACTTACGGGGACTTTCACGTCAAAACTTACATCTGCACTTCCCCCGAAAGACAGGAATTAAACTACGCTTTCTCTCGGGTACACCAGCCTTATTTGGGCGTATGGGCACCCTTCAGTCGCATGGCCCCCAGGCGACTGAACCTCATGCGAATGGACCAATGCGGATGAACACCAATGCGGATGAATATCCTAATCGTGCGAATAGAACCTGATGCGGTTGAACGCTATGCGAATGGAAATTATGCGAATGAATCTCATGCGAATGGACTCAATGCGAATGAGTACTTATGTGACTGGGCCCTCAGTCGCATGACTCCCCATGCGACTGGACCCCAATCGTGTGACTGAACCCCAGTCGTGTGACTGAACCTCAGTCGTGCGAATGAACTCCAATCGCACTTCAATCGGCCGTATGGCCTCCAGTCGGTCGCCTAGCCCTAGCTGATGCAGAATGAAGTTCATCCCGAACCCAATCTGCCATTTTCGACCTTAAAGCTCATCCAAATCCATTCTAAACCCAAATCAACCATCCTAAACCTTAGGAATGCATACTATAACACCATTCAAGCACGCACAAGCCCGAAAACAAACTCTAAACTCATCACACGCAACCACACCCAAATGGGTTAAACACACACACATACAAAAACGGGTTTACTATGTGTTCCGGCCCCCAAATCAGTTGAAAACGAGTAAAATAGGGGTCCTAGAACTCACACAAACTACACCAAGAAAAAGAGATTCGTTTAGACCCGCTACACGACGATTTTCAAGCCCGAACCCACTTGAACCAAGCTTTCTTCTCTCTTTTCTTTGTTCTTTCTCTCTTCTTGGCTGAAATATGGGTGTGAGGAGAGTGTAAGGGCTGCCCTCTCCCTTCAAATATCCTCATTTACCCAATTTTCTCACGTTGGCAAGTTTGGTCCCCCGACTTTGGACTTTATTTCTTTTTCTTCCTTCGTCGGCTTCAAGGAAAATATCCTGCTGTTACATACCAATTCCTTCTTTGCTGCTAAACTGTTTATCAATGATGACATTGAAGACATTAACTCATTCAAGAAAAGGTTTTGACTAATTTTTATATTTTGTTTAACATATCATACAACTGATTACAATTACTTTGTTTATCAGATTGCTTGCACAATCAGTGGTTGAAACATCATCAAGTCAACGTGGGTTTGGTTCATCCATTGTGTCATCTGTTGAAAATGAATTTATCAACAAAATTGATTTCAGTTTCATTTCTGATGTCACTGACGTAACATCAGTATGGATATTGAATTTTCTAATAACGTTTATTGTTAAATGTTTATCAAGTGTGTTTATAAAATATGTACTTATTTACTTATTATAGCTATCCATGTCTTATTTACAGCCAAAATATCTTATAGTTTTGGGAACTATCAAGACTATATGTACTGAATTACCATGATTCTACCAAGAATGCAAAAAATGTAACAAATAGTAGGTTCAATGGGTGTTTCAATGTTAAAATCATGTTACTCTGGTGATGGTGCACTTAAAAATCATTAGGAATGTGAAAACAATGATTGCGACGAACAAATTTTGTCTGCGGTGAATACAAGGTTAAAAATCATTTTTTTAATTTTCTTTTTCTATCAAATACTTATTTTTGCAAGCTTTAGTAACTAAAAATTAATTTTATTTTGTTTTCATTTATGAAAATCCATTTATATTAATAGGTTCAAAATTCCCATACGTGTTCAAGATTCAACTGGTGTTGTTACGCTTACTCTATTTGATCGTGATGCAATCAAGCTTCTTAAAATTACAACTGAGGAGTTATCGGTAAACAATGGTAAACAATGAAGTGGTAAGATATTTTAAATTTGCTTTAAATCGTGTTCATATTTTGGCTGTAAATAAGACATTGATAGCTATAATAAGTAAATAAGTACATATTTTATAAACACACTTGATAAACATTTAACAGTAAACTTTATTAGAAAATTCAATGTACATACTGATGTTACGTCAGTGACACCAGAAATGAAACTGAAATCAATTTTGTTGAGAAATTCATCTTCAACAGATGACACAATGGATGAACCAAACCCACGTTGACTTGATGATGTTTCAACCACTGATTGTGCAAGCAATCTGATAAACAAAGTAATTGCAATCAGTTGTATGATATGTTAAACAAAATATAAAAATTAGTCAAAATCTTTTCTTGAATGAGTTAATGTCTTTAATGTCATCATTGAAAAACAGTTTAGCAGCAAAGAAGGAATTGGTAACGCTTGTTATTCCTATTGGATAGAGGACGAAGTGAGTAAGTGTATGAAAGTTTTTAGGATTTAATAAAAGTTATAGCAAAGGAGGATATTAATATGAGAATTACCTTGCCAATTCTTCACTTTTACAAACTGTAGAATGATAACCAATATAGTATCAGTTGGATTGTTTTGAACATAGTTGATCAGCTTGTCAGCATATTCACCCCACAAGGTTACATTCAATTGACGGTTCCTTCAAATAATTCAACCTTAGTAAATAAATGTTGGTGATATAAATAAGTTATAAAAATATGATAAAATAAAGAAAATGTAAAAGTTCAAATTCCAAATCTTCCAATAGAAGGTTCATTATTTGGGATTCATTGCCGGTTTTAACAGGGGTCATCTCTTTTGTAATATTTCCAACAACATAGCCGATAACATCTATAAAAAAATATTAAGTAAGAATATCATATTACATATAAACAAATAATGAAAAAATAATATAACATACCAAAATTTTCAGTCGCATCAACTTGATTTTCCAGAATGGTATGAAAGTTTACAAAATCGAAGCCATGTTCAGGTCCGTCAAAGTTGTAGCATTTTGACACCATAGTGTTGCTATTGAAACAAACCTTTTGTGCACTCTTGACGTACTTGTATGTTAATGGATTATGAGCTAAAGTCGGTTTATACACAAACAAACACTCTTTCTCCTGTAAGAAATCTTGAAACATTCGGAAATTTTTTTTTTAAAACGCTGCCTTGAAATTTCGTACCCTGAATTAGAAAAGAATCAGAAAACATAACTTGAATGATTTATGATGTTTGAATATGAAATCTATTGTTATTGATAAATACCTCCTCATCAATGATTAAAACTCCACAGAGACAAAATCATTAGGATACTTGAAGCTTTGACGTTTTCATAGGCTAAGGATTCGAACTTTCAAGGTATAATCCTCCTTAAGAACGTCTAAATCTTTCAAAAAAGTATTTTTTTGGAATCCATGAGTATTATTTCGTAAAGTTATGATGAATGATGAAGAAAAATGAGTTATGTATGCAAGTATTTATAAACAATGTAAGTTCTAAAATATTGGAAAGTATTTATGACATTATCAATGTATTTTTAACGAAAATACAATTATTGAGTTTTCGTTTATATTAAATATGTAAAATGAAATTAGAAATTTAGTACAATTTCAAAATTTAAGTATTTTTATGAATTTTTGTAAATACGGAAGGTTTTAATGTTTTAATGCCTAAAATATAAATATTGACTTTTACTTTTATTAATTAGTGAATGTAATTTAGGATGTAATTTAGGAATGTATCATTTTGTAATAATGTGAATGTTTAAATTTGAAATTTAGTTATCATTTAAACAAAAAGGGTATTAATTAGTGGTTTTAAAACTTAAATATAACAGAAATAGTTTATATAACTAAAAATATGCATTATATATTAAATATGGAAAATAAAATTAGCAGTTAATAAATGAAATTGAGTACAATTTTAAAATTTAAGTATTTTTATGAATTTTTGTAAATTCAAAAGGTTTTAATGTTTTATTGCCTAAAATACAAATATTGACTTTTACTTTTATTAATTAGTGAATGTAATTTAGGAATGTATCATTTTGTAATAATGTGAGTTTTTAAATTTAAAATTTAGTTATCATTTAAACAAAAAGGGTATTGATTAGTGGTTTTAAAAATTAAATATAACGGAAATAGTTTATATAACTGAAAATATGCATTATATATTAAATATGGAAAATAAAATTAGCAGTTAATTCAAAATTGAGTACAATTTTAAATTTTAAGTAGTTTTATGATTTTTTGTAAATGCGGAAGGTTTTAATGTTTTATTTCCTAAAATAATGTGAGTGTTTAAATTTGAAATTTAGTTATTATTTAAACAAAAAGGGTATTAATTAGTGGTTTTGAAAATTAAATATAACTGAAATAGTTTATATAACTAAAATAATTTATATAACTAAAAATATGCATTATATATGGTAATGTACGTTAAAAATATTTTCCCATCTATCTCTTCTATTAAAATAATTATGTTAATTAAAACTGATATTATTAAAAAAATTACATTAAATATAGTTTTTTAATAATTTAAGAAATAGTTTTTTTATAAATATAATTTTGAAGGAAACATTTTTCAAGATAAGAATTTTTTCTAAAACAACAAAAATTTTTAAAAATATAAAATATTTAAGAATTAGTGTTTTTAAATAAGAAATCATACTATTAAGCCAAGACGACGAATCTGGTCAGTGGTCTTCAGTGGATCATTAACATCTGCAGTAAATTTATATAAACCTTGTCATTCTTGTAATCCAAATGAATATAAATGAAATAATTGTTGAGAAGCGATAAAATGATCGATCATATGCTTACATTGCAGGCCTTTAGAAGAGTGAATCTAAACATATGGTCCATTCAGCCCAAAGAAAGTTCATTTAGAAAAATGACAAGGTTTAAAATATTTTTCAATAATATGGTCCATTCAGCCCAAATGAATGTAAATATGAGCTTTCTTAGGTCTGAATGCTTGTGATCATATGCTTACATGACTTAAAAAACTTGACCATCAAATTTGACCGTGCATAGAGAATCTTGTCACCCTACGGTTATAATGATGCCAATTTTTGAAGAGTAAAACCAGAGTTGGAATCAGGGGCCAGTTACCTTATTCAGGGAATCCAGGCCTAAAGCAAAATTTAAATTGAATGCCTTTTTCATAAAAGAAAATTTTAGAAGAAATTTACAGCCCTTTTCTTTTATTCAGATTTAAAAACTGATAAAAGATAAACCATATAGTTTATAGTTGCTGGAGTTTCAAAAATGATATGCCATATGTGTATGTAGATGAAATTTATTTTCTAGCTTAAATGATTGCAAACTGTGTACTAAAATGCATCTAATCTACTTCTAGTGATAAAGCTTTTTCAGTTGATGTATTGGTCAATAGAGGAAGTCTGGCACAGGAACTCATAAGATGAGTGATTACCTCCAATTTCTTAGATTGGAAATATGTAAAAGTTGTGCCTGTCACAAGAACACAAAATCATGTTCAACTCATAATAGGAGTCATTACTTCCAATAAAATAATGATCATTTAACAAAATCATGTTCAACTCATAACAGAAATACTTTTGGTTTGTAATTTGAAGTTTTAAAAATAAGCCACTTGGTTATACTTGTAGTTGATTTAACCAATATACATTACACCTCTACTCTGTAGAAAAGTGCAATATACAATTATCTACGCAGGCCTAGTGTTTTTGAAGTGTCTTGAATAAAAGCATTAACAATTACAAAGAAATAAGTAATTTCACAGGAGAATTAGTCAAGCTTCATGTTAACAATATTGCATATTTATTTGCAAATTCAATCATAATGACATCCAAAGTTTAAATATAATTGTTGGAGTCGTATTAACAATTTGGAGCATGTTCTATCTTTAAGATGATACATACCGTAACTTCATACTGATATGGAATTTAAAAAGATTGCATTTGAGCTCATTCAAACACCTCAATTGCAAAATTAACCAAACATCTATGAATGAAGTTGAGGAGCATACACACAAAAAACAACAAACCATTCAGATCCTAAATAATAAATCACAAGGAAGAAAAAAATCTGAAATGCTTTTATAAATATTGCTTGTAGTGATACAAAGACTAAAAAGGAGGAAAATTACAAATAATCTCATGAACGTAACAGATCAAAGCTTGAGGAACACGAGAAATCGCACACCTCGTACGATAGTTCTCGGAGATAGCATAACAACGGCAGATAGAAATGGAATCGGGTAAAACCGTGTGCAAGTGCATCAAATCTTCAATACTAAGCAACCACATACAATGAATCGAACATGCTAAAGTATAATGAATCGGAAACTACTAACCTAGCAGATCTGTCAAACAGCACCACCAGAAACACCTTCTTCCACGTTGTTGTCGACATCAGGTGTCATTCGAGATGAAATCGGTCATATAAACGGGTGAAGGATCGTGGATTTGTTGATTTTCTCTGAATATAGGAGGAAGTAACTGGGTGCGGTAAGGGTGAATGAATTTCTTTTGTGAGAATGCAGATTGAAGAGATGGTATAAGTAGGGTTTTTTGGGGGAAAAGAAATCGATCCAAATAGGGTCCGCGACCCATTAATCGGGTGTATGGGTTATAGGCAGGAAATTAAAAGTGCAGGAAGGGTAATATGCTATCACATGTACAACTTTATTTTTATTTATTAGAAATAGGATTATAAAGCCAAAGAGGTTTACAAAATTAATCTTATATGATTTGATTTATTAAAATAACTACTATAAGCTGCAAAATAAAATTAAAGTATTTAAGCTTAAAATAGTATATAACAAATCTTGTTACTAAAATAATAAAAGGAATATGTAGAGTTCAAGAAATTAAAGAAATCGGTATATGTGTATTTAGGAGTTGTCTTCTCGTGTGAGATTAACTGAGACAAGGAGAGGAGCTTGGTGAGGTGGTGAGAGCTAAGGGTGATCGAGTGTCTAATCTAATATCTAGTTTGTCTTTAAGAGAAAGTTTATATAATTCAAAAAAATGAAAGGCACAGAATATTAAATAATCGGTCATCAAATAGTTTTTGCTCAAGGTTGATAATAAAAGGAAAGGAAAAAGACTTAAAAAACCCACCTACATTACACTTTAATGTATAACTAGTAATTTGATCCGTCACACGTTGCCGCAGCATCGTACGTCTCATAATAACATATTGAATACAATAGACCCCATTCTTTCCAAATTATATTACGTCAATACATAGAGTGACGCGAATTTAAATCGTTGAATGAAAACATATTATATTTGATCCAACTTTTTTTCAAACAAAATTTATGTCGAAACATAGACTTACAAACGCTCCGACTTGTTTCCGAATTAAATTTACGTCGAAACGTAGAGTAAATGAAAACATATTGTGTTTGACCCGAGACGTTTCCAAACAAAACTTACGTCCAAACATAGACCAACCCTAAGCTTACATAAAAATAAGCAAGAAAATATTTTATATTTGACTCAACTAATCTCTAAATAAAATTATGTGAAAACGTATACATACGTCGGAACATAGACAATGTAAAAATGTATATAAAGTTAAGAACGTAAACATTTGATATTTGACCACTCATAGCTGATTAATAGACGAACTCAAATTTATATTTTACATGGGTTATCCGAAACTTGAAAAACTTGAGGGGGTTAAAGTGATATTTTATAAAGTTTATAAAAGAGTTGGGTGTAAATGTGTCATAATTTAACGTTGAAGAGTAAAGGCTAGTTGGAAACTCCACCGCCTTTACTTTTTACTTGTGGTAGATAATTACTCAAGAAAAAAGTTACAAAAGCTTTTAGATATTTTTAAAATACATCATATAATTTAGAGTTAATTTTAATTTTGCTCTTTAAAATTTGATAAAAGTAATTATTTTCTCTAAATAAAAACATCAAATTACATTCAAAAATTTTATAGTTGTTTTAATTTCAATCCAAAATTTTTATTATTTTGGATTCAAGTTGAAACAATTAATAAAACTTTGAACTGAAATTAAAATAAATTATAAAACTTTTGATGTAAATTAGTGTTTTAACTCTAATATTTAGTTTGAGTTAGACCTGGCAAAATGGGTGGGTCGGGTCGGGTTAGGTGTCGGGTCAGAATAGGCTCGGGTCAAGACGGGTGCGGGTCAGGATGGGTTCAAGTAAGAAACGGGTCCAGGATGGGTTCGGGTTAGAATGGGTTCGGGTCAGGATGGGTCGGGTCAAGACGGGTCAAATTCAAAAATATCAAAAAATTCTCAATTTTCCAACGCAAACCATAAAAACATATAAACTACAAATAAAAGTTGTTTCAAATATTAATTCAACATTTAAAACCCCATGTAAACTAGTATCGTCTAAGAACAAACATGAGGCACAATTTTAACTCTTGATAACCACTTGTCCACTTCAAACTTACAAATGGTGGATTGATTGTCGAATTGGAACCTGATGCTTGTTCTTGCGATTGAGAATGGAAACAAGATTGGAAGTTCTGTACAGTGGTAATCAAACGCTGCCCAACAAATCAAAGTCATGTAAAACACTAAAACATGTCTCAAAAAACAACTAAGAACATTTGTGAGAACTTACAGCTTTTGATCAAGGAAGGAAGATTGTCACATCCCGGCGGAAGCGTGAACGAGACGTGTGGAATGTGACTAGCTTTTATCAGAGTGCAGTGGTTTATATTAAATAACACAGATTAAATAGAAACATAATACAGACATGCTTTTATTACTTAATATTCGAAATTTCATCTGTTTACATAATATACCAAAATTTGATGTAATTAACTACAACTAGATTAAACTACTGCATGTCTTTAAACACGGTGGAAATGATCATCCACATACACACTAAAGTCAACGATGTTGACTGTTAGTGTCACACAAACCCTTCCCACAACTTCTCCCCAAACGTTGTGGACTTCAAAACTAAAGTCAAATGTGTTAGTCATCGTTTCCTGAAAAAGTACACTTAAACCAGTCAACAAAAATGTTGGTGAGAACATAGGTTTAAAACAAACAAATATTTTGTCGATGTGTCAATTACAACCAAGCCTGCTCACAACATAATCATACTGTCACGAAATAATAAAAATCAGATAATATTACATCCTAACCCCATTCGGTTAGATGCAGGAAAATAGTAGCAACCCTCATCCGGTTGATACAAATATCCTCCTAAGTAGCGCTACTAGTATTATTGACTGGTTCCTCATTCGAACTAATGGTTGTGTCGCAAATGACAGTAAGCAAACAAAAATATTTTCAAAATAACACATCAACTCAAAAGTATA